>BRDA01012668.1:0-22500 GCA_036984385.1 Crenuchus spilurus | reverse complement strand
ACATCAGATTTCACCCAGTAGTTATTTTATTTAACAAAAATTATTTCACAAAAAACTAAGTACATTCCATGAATGAATAGCTTGTAGAACCACATTTAACAGCAATAACTTGAAGTAATAATTTTCCATATGATTTTAAAAGTCTCACCTTCTAGAGAAATTTTGGCCAGCTCTTCTTTTCAACGTTGCTTCAGTTCATTCGTGGGCATGTGTTTATGCAAAGTTCTCTTAATGTCTCGTCACAGCATTCCAGTTGAGTTGAAGTCTGGACTTTGACTGAACCATTGCAAACTCTTGATTATTTACTTTTCAGCCATTCTGTTGTAGCTTTGCTGGTGTGCAAAACCACTGCTCTGTTGCATCACCCAAGTTCAGCCAAGGTTTAGCTGTCAGATAGATGACCTCACCTTTGACTCTAGAATACTTTGGTGTACAGAGCAGTTCATCGCACTATGCATACTGGACAAACATCTCCCCTTTGGTCATCTGTGCAAAGGACATTGGTCAAGAAGTCATTTGGTTTGTTCATATGTAACTTCACAAACTTAAGCCATACTTGTTCAGTCTTGAATTTGAACAATTTCTAATTGTACTGTCATGAATGTGAACAGTTAACATGGTATCAGAGAACAATAGAATCTGAGATGTAGCTCTTGGGTTATCTGCAGTTTCTCTGAGCATTGCAAGGTCTGACCTTTCTGTAAATTTGCTGGGACGTCCATTCCTGAAAGATTGACAACTGTCTTGAATGTTTTCCACCTGTGAATAATCTTTCTTAACATAGAGTGGACTATATATATATATATATATATATATATATATATATATATATATATATATGATTTGCAATTTTGGTAGATGCTAAACTCCATCCATCCATCCATCCATCCATCCAATGTCAATGTCCTCTTGGAGTGATGCATTTTCTAAAGTGAAATGTATTTCTTATGGTGCTCATTGCTCATCACATCGGCATATAGCATATGACTTTTCATAAACTGATCATTCCCATTTGGAATAGCATTTATAACAGAGTTAAATTCCTTATGAACAAAAGGGAAACTGTGTTTTGTCAAAGTTTAGAATAAAAGTTTTAATTTTCATTTTAAAAATCAGACAAGCTACCCCTTTGTCTGATTTGTTTTTTTTTAATACACATTAATTCATTGTTCCATAATTTTGTTTTGTGAGGTTTAAACAGTCTGGAGACTGTGATGTCACTCCATGTTTTCAAGCTTGTTCTTTTTTTCCCTGAGGTAGTTCTGGCAGCGCTTGGACTTGTATGTTTTAGGTCTTCATCCTGCTGTAGGATGAACCCCTGACCAGCTATGCTCATACCAGAAATGATTAAAAAATGTTCTAAAACGTTTGACCATTAGTGTAGTGAGAATGATCAGGCTCAGTCTGGAAGCGTTGGTCTATGTTTTATTTGCACACTGCTCACAATAGAGGGTTGACGACAACTAAAGGAAGCCAGGGGCTGTCACCAGCTCACTAAAAGAGTGCTATTGGAGGGCCTGGAGAACAGGTGTATGTGTCAGGGGAGTAAGACCTCTGGTGGCCAGTCGGGCTATTGCTGCGCGCAGCGGCTGCAGAGTCGTTGCCTGGAGATGCAGCCTTTGTGTCAGCCAGAGCCGGCTCTTCCATTAGGCAATATAGGTAAATGCTAGGGGCGCCGTCTGTCCAGCGGGGCTTTTTTTATTTATTTATTTATTTTTTACAAATGAACAATTAATAAATATGAAAACAAGCAAAGTCCACATAATCATAACTTCATTGTTTAATAATATTAGTCAAATTACTAATTATTATAATAACAACATAGACACCCCACCCCCCGCGCACTGCGCACCTCGTTGCTGGGGAAAAAGACAACGCTACAAAGTGAGTGACATCTCCCCGTAAAGATGTCAAAAAGGCAGAAGTCCCCTGGTGCCCAGGGCAGAAAAAGAAGAAAAGAGGAGGAAGAAAGGAGGCAAAAAAAAAACCAGAGGTAATATAATATGGTGAATTAACACTATACTGTATGTTATACAATAAAAATTCCCTTCAGAAAAATAGTTAGATAGCGTCAGTTACCCCCTTCCCTAAACTCATTAAAGAAATTTGTAAATACTTCATAACCCGCCCCACCACACACACACACACACCATTTTCAGTAAATAAGCAGGTCTTAATCCTCGTTGATTAGAGACTCTCTATACAATAAACAGAAACGTCAGATGTCGCTAATTTAATCGCCTTCTATCGTCTCTTTTGTATTTTTTGGATTTGGCAAAAGCTCCAGTTAAAGTGGTGACTGAGTCTGGACTTTTCTAGTTCTAGCACCTGCTGAATTGTAATTGAAGGGTGCTTAGTTTTAATATGAGAATGCATGTTTGATCTGTTTCCATCTTTGGCGGAGAATTTTTGTAAGCAGATCACACACACATAGGTTTGCTGGCTCTCCCTTTTTATTTGAAACAAATCCAAAATGCTGCCAATCTGTGTTTTTATTTGAAACCAGCTCGCTTGACTCACAACTAACACTCGTCGTCGTGGCTTTTTCCCCTCTGTATGATCTTAGTGAAAACCACCACTCCTTAAAATCTTCCACTCATACCAGAACAACACCCTAATCACCACATCGGTGTAGCTGCAGTGCTGACAATGACCCACCACCCAAATAATAGCTGTTCTGTGGGGTCCTGACCATTGAATAACAGAGTGAAAGGAGGATAAAACGTATGCTGAGAAACAGGACTACAGTCTGTAATTATAGACCTACAATATGCTCCTGTATGATTAGTGGAACTGAAAAAAAGACAGTGAGTGTATATATAAAAGAATAGTTTCCTTGAAGAACTTTTAGGTGTTCTTCAGTTTTAAACTGAGAAACCTTCAAGAAACCTTCAAGAAAGGTTAAGGTGCTTCAGGGAACCCTTTCTTCTAAAAACATTTTCTTTAAGGTTTCTGAAAGCACATCAAGGGCTTCCTCAAATGTTTAAAATTGAAGAACCCCAAAAAGTTCCTGAAGGAACGATAGGAAGAGTTAAGTTTTTTTCAGGGCATATAACAGTATAATTTATTTTAGGTATATGGAATAATTTTATTAGACTTATTATACTGAAATGTGTGACAGTAATAACTTGTGTAAAAACATTTTTAATTATAAATATTAGTATTTAATTGATGAAACAGTTCTATTTACAGTATTTGTACCTGTTATGATGCATTGTCTATTTGCCCTGATTTGCCAAAGCAAGCTACCATAGTGCATAGTTATAGGTAAAGCTGGCTAAATAAAGGTCCCAGCATTTAACAAAAACGGTCCCAGCAATACTATAAGTAGCAGTATATCTGGATACCAAAAATAGATTAGAATGCCTTTATTGTAACTTTACACATGTACAATGAGCTTGAAAGCCACTCACAAAAATCACTATGTTAGAGTATATAAAAGGTAAGTGAGGTGAGTGTTGTTTGTAGTTTTAAAATTAGGAATCACGATGTATATTGCCATTATACTAAAGTAAACAGTAAGGGCAGACTGTTAAGCCCAGGAAAACATCATTATTAAGACGTGCGATTGAACGTCGACATCGATAAACTATAATAAAATGGACTTCAGAACAAAGCAACCACAATCGAGTGAAAATTAACAAATAAATCTAGCTCCAGTGTTTTACACATACAAACGCAACAGGATAGATCAATGAAAATACGTCGTATACGGAAAACGTAAGCAACACGCACCAGTTTGAAGACCAATCGAAATGTGAAGAATTCAGACCAATGAAATGAAGACATGGGAGGAGTTGGATCTGATCCAGCCACGCCCACTGGACTTTTGCTTCTGCAGCGACGACAATGCAAACGCTGTGTTTTTGAGGTAGAACGGAGAGTTCCAATCAGACACTTCAGCTAACGCAGGGACTGTTATTCAGCTTAACTACTCATTGCGAGCAAACTAGTGAATAAGCCATTTTGTGTAACATTAACTAGTCTGTCTCTAACTTATATAGTGCGAGTTGAGTTAACTGTGTCATAAAGCTAATTTTGGGCCACACAGTTAGCATGGGTAGCTTAGGGTGACCAGATCTGAGATGGTGAAAAAAGGACATCTAATGTTTGTGGTGAGGGGTTATGGGTACAGGGTATAATGTATTGCATGTTCACACACAAGGACATTTTTTTTTTTTTTTAAGTTATGCACTAGGCATATGGCTGATATGTATATGAAAAAGAGCTTTATGGGCCCTAACAACTAACATGCAGAAAAAAAATACTGCCCTTAAAAGCTATTTAAACTATTTTACATTTCAAATATGCAAAAACAAAATGATACATTTCCATGACATGACTGTGCTGTATAACAATTCTGTCTTTGTCTGAGTACTTCAGAATTTTTTTAGGAATCTGTGAAAACCTTTCTTAACAAGTCAGATATGCAGAACACTGACCTGTAGCTTTTGTGGTGCTTAACTGTGTGAAACGCACAGACACCTCTGCTGCACTCTGATTTACTAAAAACTCAGATTTTAGATCATGAGCTCTCACCCCTCACTGCTGGTGTGTGCTTAGCTGAACTGATCTGTGCTTGTAGGTCATTTACACCTTTATTCACTACAAACACGTAAGTCCCAGCTTTACAGGTCAGGGACTCAGCTTCATATGGACTGAGACAAACATGAAAACATTGGAATTTCTTTTTTAATTAATATAAGAACTTACTTTTACGTTTCGGCAGAGCTGCTCGAGCTGTGGGTGGGTACATGTACTTTGCCTGTCATAAACAAGGACTACTGAGGTGAAGACTGACCAATGAAATGTGTCCAAAGAAGACTATCAACCAATAACAGTAGCCCTACAGTCAGACTGCTCAATCAGAAAGTTTTAGGCTAATTCACCACGCCCCCTTCTCACTCAAGCGAACTGAACAGAGTAAGGAGGGAGGGGGTGAGACTAGTTTGTGAACAAAATGCTTCTCAAAATTTGGTGTAAACTCTAATTAAACAAAATCCCGAACATTTCTGAAATTCCGCCCGGACAGTTTTTTTAAGTCTCAAAAAGAGGACATGTCCAGGTAAAAGAGGACGTCTGGTCACCCTACGCTAATTCAAGACAGCTGTAGGAGCGCAGACTAATCAGCCTTTGACTGGTTTGTAGAATTAATTTCTGTGTGGTGAAGTTAATCATTTCTGAACATGAGAAATGCCATGTGTGGCGTGTGAGCTTCAATGCGTGAGACATGAGAGACCTCCTTCTAGATTTACTAGTTTTAGTTATTATCTTTGAGCTTCTTAACTCCCTAGATTTTACATTAGATAAAAATGTATTTATTAGATGCCAATGAAATCATCTAAGTAAATCTATTTGAGATTTATTTAAAAGACAAGTTTAAATGGATGATTTAAGCGCAGTTTGCAGAATGCTAACATTATATGCTAAGATCACTTGCTAGCAACATTAGCCTTTCTAGCAACAAGACACATTTTAGCTGATATCTGGTGGACAGGGAGCTGAACTTTGGTCAAGTTAGTACTTTATCTTCATTTTACTGTAATTACGCTCTTTACTTTGTACTTTTTGGTGCACTCCTTAGCATGCCTCAACCCACCATTACTTATGGGTTTTTTTTAGTTGTTCTGCAGCCTCAGGAGCACACTGGTCGTATAATGGACAAATAAGACCGTCAGTGTGCAGAGATGATGAGGATGATGCAGCAGAGCAGGAGATCACAATGGTAGGCCTGGATTTACAGGTTTTGGCATTCACTGCACTGCCTCCACAGCTGCCTTATCTACTGCCAGAGTACAGAGCCACTGGGGTGAACTGAGGACATACACGCTCATGTGCACACAAGCACATCCACAGAAATGCACAAATGGACATGCATACGAATGCCATCCAGGATTATTGGCACTCTCTCAAAAATGAGAAAAACAGTCTAGATAAAAGGCAGGGCCTTTTCTGCTTTTTGACTTTGTTAAGAGGAGCTCAATACTGCTTGCTGTAGTGAAAGTTGTTTAAGGAAAAATCCATTTGTGGTTTCTATGTATATGCATAGTTACAGAACTGAAAAATTCACTTTAAGATCAGTAAGATAAATAGGGGTATTTTTCATCACTTGCTCTTCCTCAATTTGGTCAATTTGTCTTTAATTCTGTACTTGCATTCAGGCACATGTGTCTACACACCCAGTTGAACACTGGGACTGAAAATACAGTCCAGAGCAAAGTCTGCTTTCTTTCAAAAAAAGGTTAAAGCTCCATAAACCTAAACTAGTGGCTACATACAACTCACAGCAATTAAGACAACAAACAAAAACTTATTTTCATATGTGTCACTGTACTGCATCTATTAAGTCCACAGCTGGGAAAAGAAGGATGGGCTTCCAAACAAACGTTTTCAATAAAATAACTAGGCCATATGAAAACATGTTTCCATTCTAAAGGTTAAGTATAATGTCCTGGTGATATGTTATAATCATCATTTAATATTCAGATAATTTATTCAGTAGTTCAAAAGTTTGAGTGATCACTGGTTTTCAATAATCTTAACCAGCTGCAGGTAAATGCATCAATTGTAGATTGTTATATTGTTGAATAATTAGTAGGAATCTTAAAATGTCAAGAATTGATGTTTTAGAATAACTTAACTGTAGATAATATAAAAAATTATTGCATAAATTACTATCCATAATGTTGTTATTAATGAAACTCAAATCTCAAGGCAGATACCTTGACAAAATAAATTATGTAAGTAAGAACAATAATCTATTGTTTTTCATTGAAACATTTCTTCTATCTAAATTTGCATTATATAAGATGTTGTGTGTAAAATGGAAATGCAAAAAGTTATGATTTTAATGTTGGAGTTTTTTTTATTTAAGGTCTCTCAGTAGAACTGTAGAATTATAATTTTTTTATTGTAATGTGTGTGAACTAATCCTGGCTTCTATAATGTAATACAAAAATAACTACTACAGTGTTTAGAGGTTTGGGAGTTTGAATACAGTTTAATACATTAATTTAATATAGGTTTAATATAGGTTTAGAGTTATGTAACAATAATAGTTTTTATAAACAAACAATTCGTTTGTTTTATATTAATAATATAAATGTGAATACATTTGCATTTATATATTTTGGCATTAGTTTCAGATTCAGCAAGAACATTGTCTTGATTATAGCCACTGGCATGGAACCTACTTCCATTTTTATAAGCCTTATGGCTTTTCATCTTAAAACATATATATATATATATATATATATATATATATTAATTTTCATTACCTTAAAAACTACTTAGTTAATGTCAATAGCAGTGTTTATTAATTCAATTTAAATTATTTATGTTCTTGGTCAAATTCACAATTTTACACAGAACAGATCACTTCAGAAAATAAAATATTTTAAAAGAGAGAACAGAGAATAAATGTACTTGAATTAATGTACACTATGCATGTAATGATGTGTGGTCTCATTTCCTCAGAAAAATGTGTGTTTTTTTGTGTCACGTTGATACTGTGAAGTTATCTGTTTGCTCATCTTATACTCCCTGTGTGGTGGTCATGACTGGTTACATAGATATGGTATCAGTTATCTTGCTGTGTCTTAACACACACACACACAAGTATCTCCACTATCATATCTCTATTTTATGTCCTTTCAACTGTTTCCCTCCATATGGCTCTACACTGTGCACATGCTCAGTAGGGGGTCAGCTCTCAGTCTGTATCATATCACACAGAGCTGGCTACCACACTTCAGTTTTGGTTTGGTCGCTCACGCGATTCTGTTAAAATTCTGGGAACGAGCCCCTTGTACTCTATGCAGGGAAACAAATCAGTTACTCCACATTCACAAAGCTTTATGTGCTAAATATCTACTAAATCTACACTTCTGAGGTCCTGCATCATTTTTATAGATGGCCTAAAGGATTAAGCCATTCATGTATACAGAAAACATTGATTCTATATTAAAACATTTGCATACAATAGTATCCCAATGCAAACACATTTTATTTTCCTCTAACTATCCCAGGATCTTCAGATGTAGGTTTTTGAGAAATCAAAACAGGACTACATATGCATAAGAAGACAAATATTCCTACACTTCTAATACCATGTATTTGCTATAATTACTATAACTGTATACTACTAATAACCATTGGCATCTTAAAATAGAAAGCCAGGTGGGGCACAATAAATTCTGTGGGCAGCATGCCTCATCAGTGAAACTATATACAAAGCTCAATTAATTCAACCACAATTGCACCTCATCAATGAAATTCCAAAAGGGATAATCTGGTGTTGTGCCGAATTCGGCACCTTTGCCGTGAGATGCATCCCCTTTCGGGAGAATTACTTACTGATGGTATTCTTTTGTCTTTACTTTGGTTATTGTGACCATAGGAACTTAAATACAATCAATCCCAGTCATGAATAAAGTAAATAAACCTTTTTTCCTGAGGTAAGATGACTGTGTGTTATCTGTTATCTGATTAAACTCTTGACGTGACTCATATTGGCTAACAGACACTATGATGTTTTTGAGTGGCAAGTTGTTTAGCAACGCTGATACCGTAAATGATATTCACATAAGCCCGCGTATGCAAATCTTTCATTTTTTATTGGCTGCTCCCAGCATGGGGCCATCATAAGCATGGAGTATTTTAAAGGAGTATTTTAAATGTATTGTGAACTGCTGTGAAGTCAAATACACAACAATCTTAGAAAATAATATTTAAATAAAATAATTTTAAGCAAAATGTCTCCAAATCAACATCTGGTGGGGCCAGGTCCAACCTGCCCCTAATGTAGAGACGTGCCTGATAATAACATCAGCTACTTAAATTACAGTCTGCCAGTGGTGTTGACAGGAAATTATTTTTAGAAGGGTTTGTTACTCATAGGTTGGGGAGACCAGACAGAGCATCCTGTCCCCAAGACGTCTCTACAATGTAGATAAGAACCTCAAATTAGCCTACTGTATTTTAGCCAGGTTGTTAGAAAGTCACTCATCCATTACTATAACCAGAGATAAAACTGTTTTTAATGTTAAATACATTGCTGATTGCTGCCCTCACATTTATCTTCCTGGTAGATATCGCAGCTGACAGAATACCACAGCAGGATATACAGTATATACAGCCATAGTTATATTGTTTGTTTTTGTCCATCACAGTTATTTAGCCTATTTAAGGAAGAAAAAAGCAGGATTAAGAACTAAATGTCTAAAATCTGAGGATGTCTGACTATTAAAATATTTTTTTCTTTAAAGATTTTCTAACCTAGCAACAGTTGCTATGAAACAATGCATCTGTGGGTGGCACATGTATTAGTTAGTCTGAGTCAAAGTGGATTTGAGTACAACTCTGACTTAAGGCCTGAATGAGAGAATGGCGATGCAGAGGTTGGAGATATTTCCTCATTTCTCTCTCTCTTTCTCTCTCATACTGTATTTCTCTCTCATTCTTCATTGTGGCATGAGGCCTGTTGACAGCTCGGTCTTCCCCCCACGTGGCTCACACTGCGGCCCCACAAAACTGACCCCCTACCTTCCTGAATGCCCATAACTTTCTCTGACAGACCATCTGTCAAGGCCTCTGTTTACACTAATCAGCCTCCTAGTGGAGCACGAGGCTGGAAGCAGCATCCTTGATTTTGAAATTTCTTCTGAGGTTTGGGACGCGGTGGAAATCGACAAATTAATGCCAGAAATTAATAACTGCCAACTTTTGTTGTAAGAACAAAGGGGAGGGGGGTTGAAATCAGCATTTTAATGTTGGACTGGTTCAGCAACAGCGTGAAAAGGCAAAGAGCTTGTGCAACGCAGAAACGACTTTTAAAAGCCACCTTTTGTCCATTTGCATGTGTGCATATGTGGTGTTGACATAAGATGGCATTTAATACTTTTGATGGCTTAAAGGATGTCAGCACTATTGGTGAATACTACTCCCTGAAATCTTCTACCATGCAATTTTGAGTGTTTTTGCTGCTCTGACACCCATTTTTAGAGACTTTTAGAGACTAGCAAAGGACATATTTGAGTAAACAGTTGATTTGTTGATTGATTTTTACCATCAGGTAAAGCTGAAAATGTATGACCTATGTGAGTAGTCACAAAATAAAGTATATTTTACTTCACATGTCATGTCACACTCCATCATGGTAGGCTGCGATGGTAGGCTGAACAGACGAGTCACTTCTCTCCAATGCCATCTGTCTCTGGTTGCTTGTAGCAGGCTAGCACCTGATAATCCAGTCCATGTCTTGATGTTATCCATCCAGGTTATTCTTGGTCTTCCACGTCTTCGGACTCCCTCCACAAGTTTGACTTCATTTGTGCTCTGTGGGATAAATAGACTGACTAAGCATCCCAATCTCTTGTCAGCCCTGCAGTCGACTCGATGTTGTGCTAAGTTGCACCTAGCATACACCTCATCATAAAAAATCAACATCCAGTGTTATTAGCAGCAAAGCAACATAACACCAAGTTGTAAGAACCGTGCTGCTGCACACAGTTCCAGGTCCTGTTGGATGGGGAGTGTGATCGCTCTTTGTTTGGAACCTCCTCTTCGACCTTACCATCAAAGCGTGAACCTACCAGGAGCATAGCTCCAGATGGTATCGCTCTTAGATTCAAAGAGACTATCAAGCTTTTCCACCATGGCAAGGTAGCAATCTCAGGAGAAGTTACTTCATATGCTAGCTGTAATTTATTGCAGCTCTAGGCACAAATGGATTTGTTTGGATAGACTTGTTTACAATTTCCCATCCAAAACCATTAAAGATATCTTTTCTATGTTGACATGCCAGCTCTGTGAAAATGCAAATGTATACTAATATAACTTTTATTACTGTAAAAGTTAACGTAGCTTAGGGTAACATTGTTGTATGTGCTCTTAAAGCAGAGTTATGTAAGTTTGACAATCCGATGCGATTCCTCCTCTGATTGGACTACATACTGTAATTGAATGACACAAGCGGAAGAACCTTTTCTAACATCAGTTGTGCTTCTGTTCCTTTACCTGAGAGGATTAATTAGATGGCTGCAAGCATCTTAATTATTCATTCGCATTTGAAAATGTAGCTGCAACAAACATCTGATGAATTAGATAATTAAAGTAATGTGAATAAACGACACATTTTTATGAAACCTTGCACTTCTGTAGGGAAATGTTAATCAGCCTAAATACTTGCTTGTCACCAGCAGCGGCTTGCTTACCAAACAGTTTCCAGCTCTAAACACAGACTCTTTGTAGAAAGATACGACTGCTGAGACACCATTTTTATCTGATTTAAGGCAACACAGTTAAAATACTGTTTCCTACTTTTCTGGATTCTTATTGCTTTTCATTACATGTATTTCTAAAATAGATGAGATCGCACTGAGGTTACTGAGCTGTCCAGAGAAGAAAGAAACCTGCAGAATATGTAGTGGTAAGAAGAGGGAAACTTAAGTCTAATCCATTGTGTAATTTAAACTTAAGTCCATATTAGAGTTCAACGACAGCTTCATCTTTAAATAGGGTACCAGATAGTAGGGTACCAGATGAAGGGTGATAGCATCTCAGAAACTTTGTGGGATGTTCTAGAGCTGCTGTAATGAAGATGTACTGAGAATGGACGTCTTGTACATTGAGTTTCCCAATGGCACAACAGTGGTACCCCATTGGCCATTGTGGCCAGAGGAGAACAACAACTCCATTGGGTCAGCAGGGGAGTACAGAGCAATCGACGCACCAAAATGGACTATTTAACCTCTATAATAAACACAGAAGCAACAAGAAAAGCAAGTCTGTTATTCCCACTATTAGGTAAGTGGGCTTATTATAATATGACTGTGTAATGTTGGACTGGCGTTCAAAGATGGACCTTGTTTTTGAACTTGTGTATATGATGTTAATGTGTAAAGATGTGTGACATGGCACACCAAATCTATACTGACTTCTCTGACTTTTCATCTTTTTACATGGGAAAGAGTGATGCTACATTTTATTGTGACAGAAATGCTACATCTATCAGTTTTAACCAGAAAATGAATTCAGTGCAGCTTTAACACAAATTAAAGTGCAGACACCAGCATCCACTCCACTGGAGGGTCTGTTTGAAAGGGTTCAACTCAAGAAGGGCCTGTAATTCAGCTGATAAACTGAGTCTGGTGTTAAGAGTGGGGAAAACAAAGCCTTTAAGTGTATGGGCATTAATCTAATCAACGTGTGAGTCTGCTATCTGCTGGTGTATGCCCATTTGTCTATCTATCTACAGTAGTTAACTACCTGACTGTCTATCTGACTGTCTACCTGCATGTCTGTTTGTGTGACATTTGTCCATTTACTGGCCAGTGAATGGACAGTGCTGACAGATGCACTTTTACTGCCACACTTCATCAATATTGAAAAGCCTTGGAGGTTTGCTCAGTGTAAAGATGTGTGTTTGTACAAACGTATTGGGCAAAATCTTTAGTATACAGACCACAGAATAGCACAGACCCTCATTAAAATGCATTAACATGCCGTTATTATTGTTTTAAGAACTGTCATGTATTGGGAATTATCACAACAATTAGTGTGTGTATATGTGATGTAATGTTTGATTCAATAGAACAGTTTTGGGAGGAAAAATATGCCATGTAATGTTTATACAAAACAAACTCACACACAATGAGATCTGAAAGAGTACTTCAGAATGAGAGAGAAGAAAGAAAATGAATTCCATGCTTTCAATCATTTCTACAGCTTTACTGCAAGTATCAGCTGTAGACATTCATTTTCTGTGTATCTAGCATGATTAGAACCAGAACGTTCTCAAAATCAGAAACACACACTCAAACACACAATCAAGACACTGAACCTTACCTCTCAATCTGACCTCAGTCTGTCCAGGCCAAATTGCACCAAGGACTTTACTGAGAGTGTTCTTGTTAGTACAAAACAACACCTGTATAACTCACAGCAAGGTTTGTTTATGTGTTTCTCTTTAGGGCCTTGTATTTATTTATTTATTTGTAGACACCACATGTCTTCATAATGATAGGAATACTAGTTTTGGAGATATTTTGCTGGACCTCATTAGGAAGCATACAGCTTTCAGACAGAAAGATTGCATTTTCATTGGGAGGTTAGGATTAGGGTTAGGTTGAGGTGTAGGCGTACTATTACCAAAGTCCATACAGGCAAGTCTGTTCATTCCACAACCATTCTTGCAATGCAACTAGACAGTTATTTCCACTTATAGAACATCAAACTCTTATCTTCTGAATAGGGAGAGCCCAGAAATATTTGAAATCATTGAAAAATGTTCTTCTGTTATAATATCTAATCTAATATTACATGAGACAATTGAATGTCTTAAGAAATATAAAATTATTGAATATGTATATGCATGAAAACATGAAAATTCTGTCAACACAGTGAGATTTTGCAGGGAAAATTGCTTTCATATGAATTGTAAAAGTATTTCTATTTTGTGTAATGTGTAGGCACAGGCGTATGCTATATAAATATGTAAAGGTAATTTGTACTTAAATGTAAATATTTTCATCAAATTATAAGATAAAATTTGATATTCTTAAATTTTTTTTATATAACTTTTAAAAAATGAGGCCAAGGCAAAACACATGAATTTCAAAAATCAGAAAATCTCACATAAAATGGTTTGAGAGATTGATTGTCTTGTGTATTAGCTACTTTTACCCTTCTCCTTTACTTTAATTTGACCCCACAAATGTCCTGTGTCTGCTACATGTTGTTATGAAAAATGAGGTATAAAAAAGTGTGTAATCTTGACTGCACCATGTGCAAGGTTCATGTGAAAACTTGATGGATGTTCATAGTTACCATTGCATCTTAAAAAGACTCAATGTTTGGATTCAACTATTGATGCAAATTTCATATGAACACACAGGTTCCTAAGTATTGGTGTGGGTGTGTGTGTGTGTGTGTGTGCGCGCGCCAAGGCCATCACTCCTTGAGTAAAGTCTAACATCCAAGAACAGGTTGTAAATTGACTCATCAATCCAGTCACTCCCACCATTATGGGGCTGTGTGTGTCCTGCCTTGTTGCATTTGCATTCAATTTGTGCTTTACTTGATCTGTCCAGTCAATTGATTGTTCTAGACATTGTGTCGCTTTAAAAGGCCTTGTTAGAGAACTGGCAGACATAGCAACACTGAGGGCCAGATGCGTTAAGTCATTTTATGTCAGTTTTTAGTATGAGGTGTGTTAAGTGCAAAAGTGGCATGCAACCCTACATATGTACAGTACGTGAGAGAGGATCACATAAAATGTGGGAAGATGGGTGGAGATATTGGAAATGTTGCCAATTATATCTTTTAAGTTATTAATGTCTAGTCTGACAGAGCTGTGTAGACGTTTGTGACATCCATCACTCATCGTAGGCCCAACATTATTTTCTGTTTACATAAATGACATCTCTCTGTTCTGGACTCATCCATTCACCTTACACTTCTTTATGCTGTTGGCCCCTCTCCAGAGATTGTAATTCATTCACTCCAAGATTTTCTCAGAGTTCAACAAGCGTTTCTCGCCTTGAATTTTCTGATAAATATCACCAAGGCTAAGGTTATGTGGTTTGGCAAGAAGGGTTCTGTACCCCAGATAGATCAAACGTTTCTCACTGTTAATAGCACTAAAATAAATCAGGTTACAGAATATAAATATTTAGGTATTTGGCTAGACAATACTTTGTCTTTATTAGTTCATACCACCAGACTACAGTCTAAGGTCTAAGTCTAAAATTGTTTATTATATATACAGAATGCGTGCCTCCTTAAGTCACTTGGATAAATTAATCTTAGTTTATATGACTATCCTCCCTATGCTAGATTATGGTGATGTAATATACAGATTAGCCAATTAAAGCATCTTGCACAAACTGGATACTGAAAAATGGATCTCCTATCATTCTGCCCATTGTTTCATTACAAATGCTCCCTTTAAATCTCACTACTTTCTCTTTACTCTTCAGTAAATTGGTCATCGTTGCACACGTCATACTATTAATTGGTACATGCTGATTTACAAAACCCTTCTTGGCCTATCTTCCCCATATCTGTGTCAGTTGTTGCTGTCTCAAGTCTCTAGTTATAATACTCATTCTGCCACGCTAATGCTGAGAGTCCAGAAAACAAACTCGGTTTTTGGTCTGTCCTCATATCAGTCAGCTGCAGCCAAGCACTGGAACTCCCTTCAAAAAACATTAAGACTGGTCTGTTTTATTCCAAAGCTGGCTTTTAAGAATTCTGTGTCTACTTTTTTATATGATTACGGTAATTGCTTTATGGATACTCAGTGATGTCTTTTCTCTGTATTTTATTCTGTGTTACTTGTTTTGTTTGTATGTAGTTGTATTGTATGCATCAAAAGGCTTTGCTATTTGCCAGGCTGCCATTGCAAATAAGCCCATTCTTAATAACTTGCCTGGTGAAACAAAGGTTAAATAAAAATTTAATTAAATAAAACTCATCAATGTGTTATTTTGTAGCAACAGTTGCCAGGTTGGACAAGCTCTGCAGAATGTTGACAAAAAAATCACATTGAGCTTAATGAGAACCTTCACTGCATAAGCTGCCTTATGTTGTTAATCCAATGAAGCACAACTCTAAATGTACAGTGAGGAAAATAAGTATTTGAATTTGAACTTGTTGGTCTTAATTCCACTTGCTGTGTTTGGAGGACAAAGAATGATGAGTACCATCCCAAAAACACCATCCCTACTGTGAAGAATGGGGGTGGAAGCATCATGTTTTGGGAGTGTTTTTCTGCACATGGGACAGGACGACGTATTGCGAGATTTTGAGGAACATCCTCCTTCCCTCAGTTAGAGCAATGAAAATGGGTCATGGCTGGGAAAACTCTGTGTTTCTCAGCAACAGCCCAGAAACCTGGCTGATCTGGAGAAGATCTGTGTGGAGGAATGGGCCACAATCTCTGCTGCAGTGTGTGCAAACCTGGTGAAAAACTACAGGAAACGTTTGACCTCTGTAAAGGCTACTGTACCAAATATTAACATTGATTTTCACAGGTGTTCAAATGCTTATTTGCAGCAGTAACACACAAATAAATGATTAAAAAATCATACATTGTGATTTCTGGATTTTTTCTTTTAGATTATGACTCTCACAGTGAGAGTTTCAATAGGAGAACTTGCAAATTCGCAGGGTGTTCAAATACTTATTTTAACCACTGTATGAATTACTTTTTTTATTTATTTTTTTATTAATTTTTGCCAATTTTCTCCCTTTCCCAATGTGGTAGTTGCCAATTAACCCAACCTATTAGTGACTCTCCCCATCACTTTGCACTGATAGTTTTGAATCTATCAATCAGTAGATGCCTGAGCCAGTGGACATTGTAATGTGTGAGTGATAGGGAGAGTGAGAGCATCATCTAGCTGCCACAAAGAGCACTGCCAATTTTGCTCTTTGTGGGCCCTGGCTATTGATGGCAAACAGCATGACTGAGATTCAAACTCACGATCCTCTGGTCAGTGTCAGCGTCTTAGCCTGCTGAGCCATTCGGGGCCTACTAAATGTATGTATTTTTAAAACTTGTGTCAGGATTCGCGTCCCACCTGTCGGCACGCAACGCCAGCCGCAGCCCCGGCAGCAACCTGAGCAGTCAGCCAATTACAGGATAGAACAAAGGTCACTCTCTCCTGAATATTAGACTCCTCTGTGTCCAATCTCCCCGGGACTCTTTAAAAACTCAGCCTTCACGTCTGCTCAGTGCGTAGTAACGCCGCCAGTGAAAGCTAGTGACATACCAAGCCGTTTCTCTACTTTGTAGACGCTCTTTACGAGCTTTAACTCCTCCTTGTCTTAGCCTTTGTATCTTAGCCCTCTTTTTCGTGTTCCGTGCCTCTGCTCTTGGTTTTGGCATGTCATTTTTACTCCTCTGGTTGTTGTGTCTCCCCTGCTTTGCCCACTGCTTATATCAGTAAATGCTTTGTTTATCATCTCCCCTGAGTCTGCTGTCCTACTTAATCAAACCTCACAACTTGGATCAAATGGGATTTTTACCCTGTAAAGTTTGTCCAACCCAACTGTTGCTCTGAAACAATGTATTCATGGTCAAAGCACTTAAACGTAAATTAACAGAAGGGCCACAAAAACATAAGGTTGAAACTGCTTTGGCAATGGCAGAGGTCACTGAGGCTTGACTATTTCATAAAGAGTTCACCTGGTGACTTTATGAATTTTCTGGGGTTTTTTATGTGCAACAGAAAAATGTCACCTGAAGAATGTTTTGAGGAAATAAATTCATTTAAATGTATTAATTGAACTCATTTCATGCATTTCAGTGAAACCCTTTAACACCAGTATTGTAGGTGTATTGCATGTGCAAATCAAAACTTTTTGTCTTATGGTAATTCTTCTCTTTAACAGCTACTAGCTATTACATGTGTTTGAGCATGTCTCTCTCTCTGTTTAGTCTAGTTCAACTTCTAAAGAAGACAATTACTGCTGTTTCAGCTTAGTTGAGTCACAACCTGCCTCTTTCCAACGTCATTTAAATCACTGGTTGTCACGCTACGGCTACCACAGCGGAAATCATAGTGAAAAGCTTTTGAATTCAATTAATCAGGCGAGAAGGATCAAACATATGACTTGACTCCAATATTCAGAAATATTTACTCTTCCCTCTCTCATATTTCACTATTGTTACTGCTGTGCTTTAGTACATTTACCTTTAGCACATTTTCCTGAGTTTGAGGCAGATAGAGGGTAAACTAATAAATGGGTGCATAACAGAATCTTAAAATTCAAAAACTGAACTCAAGAGATTGTTTTGTATTGACATGAGTAGATCTGTTATTTTCTACAGAACGTTGCATAGTTAAAAGACAAAGGGACAGTTGATTTCAAAGAATACATTTGTGGACGGAGTGTTGAAAGGTCAAATTATGTCTCAAACATTTTTGCGTGAATTGTACAGATGATCTGTTCCTTGAACAAATAAGTGATTATATATTAGGGTGACCAGACGTCCAATTTTTCCTGGACATGTCCTCTTTTTGAGACTTAAAAAGATCGTCCAGGCAGAATTTCACATACGTCCGGGATTTTGTTGTACTCCAGAAATGTTTTGTTCACAAACTAGTCTTACCTTCCTCCTATTCCATTTGGTTCGCTTGAGTGAGATGTTATGCTATATTAAATGGACAACCAGCTGAAATCCAAGCCAGTTTCCCTTTAGGCTGTTACAAGCTCATGATTGGCTCTGCCTTTTCTTGCTAACATGTGATTGGCCGTCGCCGCTGTCACTCCCTCAAATGGAGTCTGGACTGCAATTTGGCCGGCAGTCCCTTTTCATCTGTAAGTTATTAACATGTTGAGCGTTTGTTCTGCCTGTCACACATCAGCTAGATATATTTTAATATCAGTGGTTTCATATTAAAATATATTAATATTTACATTTTAGTGTATGTCTGTTTGCATGTGTCTACCAGTCTGTGATAATCCATCTATTTACATGCCTCTAAGTGTAACTATTATCAAAATAATTCAGAATTTCTGCTTATTTGTACTCAAAAATGAGGTATAATTCTCTGTAAATAAGATCTATTGACCATACAGTCCAAACATATGTGAAGGATTGGGTGATAATTTTATGTTACATGCTTTTAACAGTTTTTTATTTATAAATAATATGTAATAATGTATTAATATTTTATTAATGATTAATATGAATTTTTATTACTTTATTATTCATAATAACATTTAATAGTTATTAGTAGATTATTAATAGTAACTAGTAATTATTAATAAAATATAAATCATAATTTCAATATTTATTAATTTATTAATAACTAATAATAATAAAATTTGTGTTCAAGCACCAAAAAATAATTATTTGATCACCTCAGATCTGGTCACCCTATTATATATAAATCACTATTCGTAGATAAATAGCCCTCTATTTTTGAAGATAGCAATATAAACAACTGCAGATTTAACTTTTTAAAGTTAACAAAGGCTCATTTTGACCTTGAGTAACTTACAGTGGACAGAAAGAGCTAGAAATATAGATAAATAATACATTATCAGTTACAATGAGTAGTTCTGGGTGCATTTATTTGTATTACCGAACCTCAGAACATCTTGTTTGGTTTGTTCATGTACTGTACATTTGGAAATACAACAACAGCCTTTTGTAAATTCAGTAGAGTACCTGGAACTTTTGCCCTAAATCACTGCATGTCCACATGATTCTTCACACTTAAAGCCACAAGAGATTTGTCCATCAACAAATAATCTATTAATCAAATCTCTTGCTCTCAAAGGAGTTTAGTTTGGTCATGGTGCCAGTAGTTCTAAGAACTGGGCTCTATCCTGGTACAGCTCATTGGTCCCCCTCATTGTTCACACCCACCAGAAAGCCTTGGAGAACTTCAACAGGTCATTGGTCATACCGCTATGTGTGTACAAGGGCACTTAATTTTGAAAATGTTCATAGTAGCTGTGGTCCCGTAATTCTGATGAGCTAGCACAAAGACATCGTTCACTGCTATACGAAGCTGAGCTAGAGTATGAATTTGATCTATTAAATTAGACTTCTACTAGAATTCTTATTGATAATTAAGTTTTAAATAACACTTAAAATTCTAACAAAACTTACACATGAATTCCTCAGCAAAAACACAAACTCCTGGCAGGTCTAAACTGGTATATGTTGAGTAGAACAGGTCTGGTGATTTTATTTGGGTGGTGGATCATTCTCAGCACTACAGTGACACTAATGTCATCAACATCATCCTCCCCATCACCACCAGTTTGGTCCTGGTCCTGTTGCACAGGGCATGGCTCTGTCTGGCAGTATCTGCTCAAGTCTGAATGCTGCAAGATTTGGGCTGGGGATAGGCCTACACCAAATACTCTAATACTCAATTTAATCTCTATCTATTAATATCCTTGAATCCAGATCGGCCCATGGAGGATGAGTTCCGCTTATTGAGCCTCGGATCCTCTCAAGGTTTCTTCCTCATACTCTTAGGGAGTTTTTCCTTGCCACTGTCGCCTTCGGCTCGCTCAAAGGCAGCTAGGATCTGGATTGCATCATGTCCTATTAATCTGTATTTTTTACAATTCATCATTACTTTGTATTGTACATCATAATGTGTATTAAAATACAATTATTCACACTCCTGTTCCTGAGGTTTTATGGCAGAACTGCTGTGTGTGTTCCACTCATACCAGCACAGCACTCATTAATTCAATATATGTGATGATCCAAAAAATCCTTCATTGATAATGTTTTATCAGCCATAACAGTAACAGCACCTCCACATTTTATCAGCTCTGCATTTTATAGTTCAACAATTACAGACCGTAGGCCATCTGTTTCTCTTTATACTTTGTTATCCTCCTTTCACCCTGTTCTTTAACTATTATTAACTTCATTAATGACACTGATGTGGTGGTGGTGTGTTAGTGTGTGTTGTGCTGGTGCGAGTGGATCAGACTCAGTAAAGCTACAGGTGTTAGTGTGTCTAAGTGAGTGCAAAATGAGTGGTCACAGTGTTTAAACACCAGCAGCTCTGCTGTGTCTGATCTGCACAACTTACAGTAATAAACTATGTGTGATTATCTACAGTAGACAAGATCTCTATGCGCACAAACACTCAGTACATGATAGGTTACTAAAAACACAATATGTATAAGGTCACATAAGGTAAGTTAGGATAACACACACACACACATACACACACACACAAGAAGGAAAATGTCCAGCTATTACTCTGTCCTCCCCGAGCAACAGGAGTGAGCTTGCATAATGCTTAGTAATCCCTAGATAGTCATTTCTCCTTTCTCCCATTCTCCTGATGTGACTTTCAATTTTCAAAAGGATATCCTTGCTTTGTGTTTTTGCAAACGACTCACCAACACTTTCATAGTGTTTCCAGACCTAAAGTTAAGTGCACATTGTTAGACTTGGAATATGCTACAGTTTGCAGTATATCAGCAGGTAACACTGAGCACATATTAGTGCTGAAGAATACCTTCCTAATGGCCATATCTTCTTAGTGGGCATGTCAACAAGTCAGGTTTCAGGATGTGTGGAAATTACTACTAGAGGCAAATTTCACTGTTGAAATATATCTTCCCAGTAGTGTGCACAGTGCATTGCTACTCATTATATACACTTTCTGCATAGTCTTCATGGTAACAGCCCACTTGATCAAACAGAGAGAGGGGAGCAAAGTCCATGCATGCAGTATACAGCCAATCACTACTGCTGACTCACAGTCAAATCCAACCTGGTTTCACACACACACACACACACACACACACACACACACACACACACACACACACACACACACTGATATGATCTTATAACCTTTGATATCAGGTAAACGTGAGCTCTGCAGCCAAATGATACTAATGTTCTTGACCTGTCAGCAGACAAAAGAATTCCAGGAAAATAAATTGGGTCCAGATTGCTTTAGATTGATTAGCACACACCTCCATGTACCATGTGTGACTGAAGTTTCCTTCTGTAAGTCCTGTCTGGCAGACAAGCTTGTTTCAAAACCACAACTTGTTAAATGTTCTGTTTGATATGTTGAAAACTTGAACAAGAAATTATCAGTGAATGAACAATGTCATTATAAAGTACTCTAGTACAATGATGGTGATGCAATTTAAATTCAGTCTTATTTAACACCAATTTCGTAACCATTTGAAACTAAATCTAGTTGACATTAAACTTTTTTCACACATTTATATGGACGGCAGTTAAGTTCAAAAATAGGAAAAGCTATTTTATGTTTTAAATCTTCGAAAACAGCAAACGCTTTAAAATTAGAAAGTGAAATGATTTCAAAGGCAAAACCATGTTTATCAAGGAAATATCAATAAATCAATGCCATTGTAACATTTCAGCACATTAATGATTTAGCAATTTCACTGCAGCATTTGATAATAATCTTTTTTGATTCTTGATTTCAAGCAAATAGTGCTAAGTCAACTAAATCAATGCAAACTGATAAATCAACAGTCTTTAGCCAACTGTGTGTACTTATCTTGGATCATCAGCAAGTTAACACAAAATCGATCTACAAACTGCAGTGATGGTGTAAAACTAAAAAATAAATAAATAATGTAGACACTGGTGGGGCTTGTGGACCTATGATCGAAAAAACGTCAACAAATTGCCCTCTAGAATTCACATGAGAAAAAACATTGAGTGGCCCCTTTTTTGCAATAAATGATGGTGTGCCCTCTAAAACAAGAAAGATAGATAATCTGTCTTAATGAGTCTCCTCATTTGGTTGCCTTTCTAATAGAAAAGGGCACATTAAGTGTCCACTATTGCACCCCTACTAGACACTGTCCCAAAGTGAGCCCTTTTCAAAATATGATGCAGTGCTGTATAGGGCTCTCCTACAACTGTACAGTGAGGAAAATAAGTATTTGAACACCCTGCAAATTTGCAAGTTCTCCCACTTAGAAATCATGGAGGGGTCTGAAATTTTAATCTTAGGT
>BRDA01012664.1:56259-86158 GCA_036984385.1 Crenuchus spilurus | reverse complement strand
TATATATATATATATATATAAAATTAAATTAAGTAAATAAATAAATAAAATAATAAAAATTTAAGATTCTTTAATTCTTGGATTTCCTTTGAATCTGTTGGATTAAACTAGAGACCACCCAAACTACAAAAATAAATTAATTAGTAAAAAACATTATTTCACAATCAAAATGGTTTTTATATGCATGATGAAATCTGCATCACATTTTATTTTATAAGACATGAAAAATTCTGTGCAAGATTTGTATCATTTTTTTTCTTTTAAAGTCATACACTGTAAGAAATGTTAAGCTATAATCAATAAAACTGAAGCAACATATTGCTAGCAATACTATTAAGTAATTACTAGACTTGGTTTTGAGTGAAAACTTTCATTTAAAAAGTAAACGTAATTTAATTTTGAGTAAAACTTTAAATTGAGTAGCATAAATAAATAAATAAATAAAATAATAAAAATTAAAGATTCTTTCATTCTTGAATTTCCTTTGAATTTGTTGGATTAAACTAGAGACCATCCAAACTACAAAAACTTATAATTAGTAAAAAACATTATTTCACAATCAAAATGTTTTTTTATATGCAAGATGAAATCTGCATCACATTTTATTTTATGACATGAAAACTTCTGTGCAAGATTTGTATCAATTTTTTTTTCTTATAAAGTCATACACTCACATACAATCAATAAAACTGAAGCAACAGATTATTAGCAATACTATTAAGTAATTACTAGACTTGGTTTTGAGTGAAAACTTTAATTTAATTTAAAAAGTAAATGTAATTTAATTTTGAGTAAAAACTTTAAATTGAGTAGCATAAATAAATAAATAAATAAATAAAATATAAAAGTGAAAGGCTGCAAAGCAGAAAATGACTAAAATATTTATTTCCCTACCTTGCACAAACAATGTTAGTTTGCAGCAAAAATATTTAGCTAGACGGCTAGTTAACTGTTAATATCAATCATTCCAACACGCTAGCTAGCATTAGCAACTTTCTCGTTAGTTTCATTACCAGCTTCTGTTGGCAATACAGAATATTAGTTGAAACTAATATTCAAATATTTCTTTATGTCTCAGGATAAATACAATATGCTTTTTTAATTTTTTTTACAGTGTAATGGAAGTAGTGGCATTAGGCTTTACATTTGAACATCCCATTTGAATACCATCAACATCCCAAAAGTTAGTAATAAAAGAAATTATTATATATTAGATTTAATCTAATAGGGTTTTTTTTTTTAAATATAGTGATCTGCAGCAGATTGTCCCAAATATTTGTGACCCCCATCTGGGAAAACCTGGCCAAAGTCTTTTTTTTTTTTTTTTTGTAAATATGAGCATATTTGGAAAGAATGTTATTTTAGGAATCCTCGCACCAAATTTCAGCTGATAATCTCTTATATTTTCCAAGATATAGCATTCTGAGACATAGCATACTGAAACTCAACTCAGTTTATTTGTGTCACAAGACATTAATAAATCAGAAATAATTAACAGTTAATCCAAATAAATACAAATCTACCAGAAATTAATACTGAAAGATGACAGTATTAACTGGCTACAGTCGCACTGTTTACATCAGCTGAAGACATCTGACCTGCTTACGTTTGGTGGATCTACATCAGGATTTGATGCACTACAATAGATATGTATTATCTTTCATTTACTGCAATAAAACCAAGTGGCTTATTTTTGTAGATGTGATGGATAAGGCTGAACAACACGATATCTCATTAAACCTAACGAGTTTGGCCATGTTTTTCCAGGCGGGGTCACATTTGAATCACCTCAATCTTTGTGTTCTGAGCCCACCCCCACCACCAGGCCCCAGGCATCAAGATGGCTGATACTACATACAGTGGTACCCCTACTTACGAGCATCCCCACTAACGAGTATTCCAGGTAACGAGTCGAGGTCTCGGAATATTTTTGTTCCAGGTAACGAATAAAATTCCAAGTAACGAGTAGCGTAAATTAGTTCAAGTATGCCAACCACTAGGGGTGCGGCGGTCGTAGCATCCCCTAGATGCTAGCATAGAAGAAGTCAGTCATTACCTTTGACTGCTGTCCAGTGAAAGTGCTAGTGAAAGTGACACAAAGACAGCAAAAGATAGTGAACAAGAAAGTTAGATACATTTTACTTTTACTTTTCATATGATAAGTGTAACCATGCCATACACGTACGCCCATCCTCCTGTCCTCCTTAGCCGCCAGCCTACACGAGCATCGTCGTCGTCTCGTTTATGTTTTAAAAACCCATATAAACACATTATTTAGCATATTAAAGTATACTGTATATTGGCCGGCTGACACGGATTAATCAGTTTTACATGTATTCTTATGGGGAAAATGCATCCAGCTAACAAGCAAACCAGCTAATGAGCAAACCAGCTAACAAGCTCGGCTCCTGCACAGATTAAACTCATCAGTAGGGTTACCACTGTATTTGGTTCATTTGTAGCTTGATCAAATGTTTTGTTGAGTGTCATTTTGAACTACATTAAATCTTTAATTCCACACAACTGTGATAAGTGTATGTCTGTGTGTATTTTTGGCGAGCAGCTGGCACGTATAGAGCAGGAGCTGAGGGAGAGTCTGCGCAGAGAGGAGGAGAGGCAGCATGAACTGGACCAGATAAGGCAGGAAGAGAACCGCCAGAGCTGGAGAAGCCTGTGTTTCCTCAACCTCAACCAGCGCACTGCTAAGTATGAGCCAAAGAGACGAGATCCTGATCACATGTTTAAACGCTGTGAAAATGTGCTAATCCTGAATCAGTAGCACAATATAAAAGCTCCAGGCCAGGAGTTGAAGGTTTTTGGCATCAGCAAGCTCATCAGTATTCTGTCCATTTTCTGGATTAATCTGTGCCCTGTGTTCTTAACGGCATTGTTCCAGGATATTATTAATATTTCCAAACACCTGTTTATACTCACAGGGCATTTTTAGGGTCCACATAGCATATAGGTCCAGTGGAGAACAATTCAAGACTCTAGCCCTTTTGTATATTTATCACTGGTTGGAGAACAGGATTATTATTATTATTATTATTTTATTTTTATTATTATTATTTTTTTTTTATTATTATTTTAATTATTTCTTATTATTATTAATAATAATAATAATAATAATAATAATAATATTAATAATAATATTATTATTTATTATTATTGACAATTCTCAGCACTAGTGTTGACTTTTAGGGCTGAGATTAAGGCAAATGTATCATTTTAATTCATTATACAAGACGATTCAATGCATATATTGATTAATTTCATTAACCAATCTGCATGCAGTTTTTATTTTGAGCTACTTGTATGAGCAAAGCACCAAATGTATACAATAAAAGTGACAATCCAAGGTAGAGGATTCTAATATAGTGGCCAGCAGGTGTACATGGTCGTCATGGTGATAGAAGTTTTTAGAAAATACATTCATTGGATCATTGTTTTAACGTATTAAAGAACTATGCATTGTTTCTTTTTGGCAGGCCCTGGGTGACAAGCTACTATAAGAACATACCTATGCACATCTATTGCTTGCCTATTGCAACTCTGGCAAAACCTGTGGCACGACGACAGAAAAAGAAGAAAAGGTGACTGAGAAGAGGAATGAGATATAGTGGTCTTTTGGGAACTACTAAGACTGTGATGGTGCCACTAGCAGTTGAAGCACAAAGCAAAATCAAGAGCTTGAAACAAAAGATCTAAGCATGCACTATTATTATACAGACATGCCGATCCAAGGATACTGTAACAATAATCTTACCACCACATTGATATATTCTCTTCGTATAAAAGAGAGAACATTGTTGACATTTTAACTAGTAATTTGGTTTATTATTGTAACGATCATGGCGTGGGTGTTGAGGAGGGAGGAGTCAGGAGGAAGTGGTGAAATCCACAAAACGTGGTTAAATAAAAACTGGCAATAAACTTAAGACAAACACTATCGCTCTAACATGACATGGGGATGAAGATTTACAAATCTCTAATAACATACAACATTCAATGACATTCACTAATGTTCACAAATGTTTTACAGTGACTGACAGTGGCGGTTTCTGATATGGGCAATATATGGAGGAGATGCCAGGGCACCAAACAGGCTAGGAAAGCCCCTGAGGACTGACAAAGACTCAGACACAGGGGAGTTTAAATAACACACTTAACAACAAACGGGGTTGTGTGATAAAGCAAGACAAGCTATGAGGGCATGATGACATGACTAGGGTGGGGAAATGGAGACATAACAGGAAGGTAAACAAAGGCACATGGTGACAGGACATGTGGATAGATGGCACAAAATGTAATCAGAAAATGTGACTGAGGCGATAGGGGCAAGACTGAAGCGGGAGTGTGACAATTATTGTTTATTTTTATTTTCTTTATTAAATTTAATATCACATAGGTAATTGGCTATGGTACAGTTTCATCTGAATTGTTGGACTTTATTTATATGAATAAGACCCTTTCACAAATGATGAATAGTGACTTTGTCAATAGCTATAACAGTGTTGTACTTTATATAATGTGACTAGGTACTGTATTGTTCTTGGATGTATATTTAAAAAAGTAAATATTAAGAATAAAACACCTCAAAATTGTCATGTGCTCTTACATTTTGCTCAGATTTTGTAACTAAACAGTAAATCTTTTGCAGTGGACATTGAAAGACCACCAGTGCAATGCAGCTTTGTTAGACTTTACAGTTCAAGAACTTTTACAATACACTCGTTACTCCTTACCATTTCCCAAACAAGCCACAACCAACAAAGTGGTCATGATCAGTCACTGATGTTTTATATTCACAACATTTGCTTCATTTTCATCCTAGATATTGTACACACTATGCTGAGTTATCGACCAGCTGATAATGTCAAAATGGCATTAATGGATGTACAGTACCAGCCAAAAGTTTGGACACACCTCCTGGACATTCAGTGGTTTATTTTAAAATGTTCTGCACTGTAGATTAATACTAAAGTCATCCAAACTATGAATAAACACATATGTAATTATTTAGTAAACAAACAAGTAAACAAACCAGAATATGTTTATATTTGACATTCTTTACAGTAGGCACCTCTTGCTTAGATGCAGCTTTCTTGGCATTTTCTCAGTCAGCTTTATGAGGTAGTCACCTGGAATGGCTTTCAGTTAACAGCTGTGTCTTGTCAAGAGCTCATGACTTGCATTTCTTGCCTCTTAATGTGTTTGAGACATCAGTTGTGTGTCTACTTTGAAGTAAAATCTAAAACATGTTTTGGTTTGTGTAACACTTTTAAGTTTACTACATGATTCATTGTGTTCACTCAGTCTGGATGACTTCAGTGTTTATTTATAATGTAGGAAAAATAAAAAATAAAAACATTGAATGAAATGGTGTCCAAACATTTGACTGGTACTTTAGATCATTTTTAAAGATTCCTTTTAATTGACTTCTAACTTAATCATTGTTTTTCAATCCAAATAATTCTGTCTAATGATTAGCTCACTGCAGCTTTAGGACGTTGGGTTCTGCTTTTGAATCTTGGTCGGTCTCAAAGCTTGTTATTCTTGGTTAGATCTTCACCATTCACCTTTAGCTTGTGTGTTTAGATCTGCATTTCTGGAAAGAGATACGCAAATACATTTTACTAAATTAAGATGATTAAGCACCTCACAATTAATCAACACAATCGGTACACTAGGCTCCAACAATTAATAACAGATTAACAGAATAGTTATTGAAGGACCTTGGATGTTTGTTAGAGTTAAAAAATTAAACAATTAAAAAAATCAACATTTTAAGCAGGATTCTTTAATATTTTAACCATTTTAATGAGAAAATTGAGAAGAAGCACCGCTCCAAGAGATTTGAGCTGCTTTGCCAATGTCTCAGACCTTAATTGGTTCGTTAGGGCTTGTCCTTCATAATTGTTAATTAAAGTAGAGTTGTTGAAAGTTTCAAAGCTTTATAAATACTGAAACTTTTAAAAAACCATCAGGAAGATTTAGAAGACTGTGAAGTGGTGGTGACCGGTTCTACTGTGCATCGACACCTGCAAACATATGACCTTTAGAGATTCATCAGAAGAGAGCATTTCCTGCATCCTCACCACAACATTCTGCATCAGGGACCTGAACATCTAAAGAAATAAAGCTTGGTGCATTTTGAAAACACATCCTGTAGGTTGAAGTTAAAAAATATAAATTTGTTGTCACAAAGAGCAAAGATATGTTTGGGGAAAAGGATGCAGAGTTCCACAAAAAGCTCCTCAACAGCTGTTAAGCATGAATTCATGCTTTGGACTTGTTGCAGTCAGTGGCATGGGGAACATTTCAACAGGCAGACTCTTACCAAAAAGTAGTTTATGCAGGTGGAATTCAAGTATACCAAGTTTTTTAAACAAAAAATTATAGAGTATCCTTCCAGTTTACTTTTTATGTACTTGAACTTAAAGTGGGCCAATTTAGTCCCAAGTAAGAATACTTGTATATTTTTATCAGTGTACTTGCTAAATAAAAGTACACTTAAGGGAAATACTTTTCTTATACTTAAGTATACTTAATAACGTACTTTTTTGGTAAGGGGAAGGAAGAATGGATTCAATTTAATACCAGCAAATTATGGGAGAAACAATACACAAAGTTGAAGATGAACAAGATGGCTATTATAAAAAGATAACGATCCTAAAACCATAAAAGCAATCACCTAAAAAGTAAAGAAAATCATTTAAAAAATCTGTTAATAGAGCACAGAATAGCAGTGCATGCAAGCCAGCTAAAGAATCATCAAAAGAATCCCTTCAGCTGACTACAAAAAAAGTGTTTTTTAAGCTGTGATACTTGCCAAAGGAGTACTGACCATGTAGATCACCTTGTTTAAAATATTAAAGAGGGCATACAGTGGCTTGCAAAAGTATTCATACCCCTTGAACTTTTTCACATTTTGTCACCTTACAACCACAGACTTTTACTCAAGTAAAAGTACAAAAGTTCTGGTTTCAAAACTACTTAAAGTATAAAAGTAAAAGTAATGTAAGGAAAACAAATGCCAAAACTTAGGCTGTGCCACAGGGGCATATAGTGTACTACCCCACCCCCCACCTCCAAAATACATTTTTTATAAAAGCCGTAATGACTATAATGTTGTATTAAAATGTTGACATTTTTTGGGATGTTCTGGCTTCCTGTTTCAGCTGCATATATGACCCTTAAAAATGAAAACATTGTAGTGATTTCAAATATATTAGTGGACCATATATGTGTAGTACTGAGCTTACTGGAGAGTGACGAGACACGTGACCTGCAGGTGTGATGGATCGCTTAACCAATAGGCTATCAGAATGGTATATGTTTATACTTATCATCCAACCAATCACATTCACTCTTTCTGGATGGCTCAGTTTATCTGGATAGGGTTTTAAAATCTGGATTGTTTTTTTAAAATGTAAGGAGTAGAAAGTACCGATAATTGCATGAAAATGTAAGTATGTAGAAGTAAAAAGTCGTCAAAAAATAATTACTCCAGTAAAGTAGAGATAACCTAAATTTCTACTTTTGTGCTTTGTTACTTGACACCTCTGATTTTGCCTTGCATTTCCCTACTCTGTTGAGCAAGAGGGAATTTTAAAAGAGAAAAGTTTTTCAATTAAAAATGTGATATATGAGATAATTCTATTTACAAGTGTTTTGCTAGGCTTCTTACAGAATCTAAATTGTCTAATTTTTTCATAGATAATTCTTAGTCATGGCCTGGTCCAGTCTGCATGAACACTAATAAACACAGATGGGCTCCAGTCTGTAATTATACACCGCACAGTACAGTACAATACAGTACACGGTGGGTGGACCTCGAACAGCGGCCAATGAGCGGCAGTACACCGTATTTCTAACACAGTGAATGGTGTGTGAATGCTGGTAGCTGGTAGTTGTAATTCGACAGCCATCTTGAATGACTTTTTTTAAAATTAAAGTTGGTTTCCAGCCGCTGTGTGTGGACCCGTCAAGAGCCCCGCTGCTGCAAGGGTCAGAGGGTAAAGGCTACTTCTCCGGCGTCCTGAACTGTACAACACTCAGCCATCTTGGATCCAGTGTAGGAAAATGAATGCGGTGAGTGTTTTTGCTTGGCGCTCAGGACAGAGGCGTGTTTGTGTGTGGAGATGTGTTTCAGGACGGGACGGTGTATTTCTGTGATGTTAGAGGTGTTTTGGTCTGTGTAGCTGAGTGTGTAAAATGAGTGGAGGGCCAGGGGAGAATGGCAGGCCGGAGCCGCAGAGAGTCAGTATTTCTCCCCGCTCACTGCTGCTTGGACGTACAGGACTTTGTATATCCTCTTGCCGTGCTGTGCAGGTGGAAATGTCGGTTGCTGTACAGAGGTTGGTAACGCCGGAGCTCACTGGAACGGCTAGTTTAGTTGTTGAAGTGTAGAGCAGCCTGGCTGTGTACTTCTCATGTTATATTTACGAGTACGAGTACCTCCTCCTGGCTAAGCTAGCAGTAATACAAACAGTGTTTATGTTTCTGTACGCTCGAGCTAATGGCTAGCTGTGTAGCTAACGCGGGCTTCTGTTAACATTAACCTGCTCTGTTTATGGCCGTTTTATCTGAAGTTTTACAATAAGAGCAGTAGGATTTGTAGTTAATGGTTGTGAATCTTATTTGAATAAACTTGGTTATGTGTGTTGCTGATATTGGAGGAAAATACTTTAGTAGGTGTGATATTTTCATTCACTGTTGATCAGTCACAGTAGCTGTGCTCCCTTTTTCCTCTACTAGCTTGTTTAGGTGACTATTGACTATGCAGACTTAACTTCTGCAGTTATTAACAAATAAAACCTGGAGCATTTTGGCCAATCCACTGCTGTGATTGTTACACACTTTTCAAATTCAAATGCTAATCTGAACATATTAATTAAATGATGAATTTACAAACGTGCATTTAAAGCTACTTATTTTCATAATCTGTATGTTTTGTGATATTTGCTAAGAAGAGATAGAGTGGTGTTGGCTTTTTAAAAGTATAGTTAACTTCTGCTGAGTTTAAATTGGATATGACTTAATTCAGCTTACAGGACATCGGGTCTGCTAAAGAGCCAGAGTTAGTAATACGTTTATCTTGTGTGAGCTAACAGTCATGACTGCTAGACCAGCAAGACAAATGGTAAACAGCTTGTTTATGTTTTTGGAAATGTCCCCTTCCTCAAATCCAGCATGTCTTTTAATTGCCAAAATCATATCTCCAATAGATGTTTACTATCTTCGTCGATAAATAAATCAACTAAAATGGCATTGAGATATTCAGTAAAATTATCTTCTACTTTTTTGAAAACAGTTCAGCCCTTATTAATGTTAGCCAACCAAAAACGGATAACTTTATAGGGCGTACTGTGTTTTATCTGCTGAAAGCCTGAGTTTGCAAACATTATCAGCAAAATAAGCTAGCTGACTCTAAAGATAATTATGAATGTCATAAACATTACAGTTTGTTCTGATTTTTTTGTTTGGGAGATTCTCACCCATTCGTTCTTCCCAAAGACTGAGATTAAAGGGCTGTTTTACATTAGTTGCTGTGTTAGGTGTGTACAGATTTTTGATTATATTTAGGTTGGGGGGGGGGACATGGCAAAATCTTCAGCTTTGTTCTTTAGGTCATCCACTGTGCATTTTACAAGGTGTTTGGGATAATTGTCGTAGTAGCCATTTCCTGTTCATATTCACATTTTATTGTGATATTTGCTTTCAGTATTCGGTGGTACTTTTAAAAAAAATGTTCCCTAGGACCTGGCTAGCCACACAAGCCCAAAAGCATTACTGATCCATGCTAAACTGTTGTAGTGTTTCTGTGAAATTCTGCACCCTTTTGTCTTCAAACACACCTTGCTGATTGTCACCAAAAAGTTTTTTCACTTCATCAAAACACAGGTATTGTTTCCAAAATGTTCAGAGATGTTCTTTTGTAGACTTCTAATGCTAAGTTTTGTGGTGAGGAGGCAGGAAAGTTTTTCTATTGATGACTCTTACATGATAGTTTTACTTGTGCAGGTGTCACTGCATATACCTCTTGAGTTGATTACATCTTCCTTTAGCAGTGAAATGGGGGTTTTCATTTGCATTTCTGGCAAATAAAAATAATTTCCCTGCAAAAACATTACTTGTGTTTAAATAACGTGTCTAAGTCCTGACTCTGATTAGTCTCCGATACTAGTCTCACGTGCATAGCCACATGTCATCACACACATCTTTAAATCATAAACTTTATTGTTTCAAATGTTTTTATTGAGAAGCAGGAAGTATATAAAAAAACACCACCATCATTGGCTCATGCAATGCTTCCCATATTTTGGAATATAAATAACAAGGTTTGCACAAAGTGAAAAAAGAAAATAATAAAATAAATAAATAAAAATACATTATATATATGTACACACACATACACAAGAGTAACTAAATAAATACCTTTATTAAATTAAATAAACAAAAACTCCCTCCCTCACCCATCCAAATCATAAACTTTGTTAAAACAACTAGAAGGGGGGCCTGAACCACATTGAACCAGCGTTGGGGGGTCCAGCTTGCAAAAGGTTGAGAACTCCTGCCATATATGTTTGTATTTACTAGGACTTACTTTTTACTTTACTTTTTACTAGGATTTACTATTTTGTTTGTGAACGGTTAAATAATTAAGACATTCAAATGCAGAAGTTATATTTGCATTTCTGTCTACATTTATTGCTAAATTCAGTATGGAAATATGTCTGTCTTTTTTACATTTGATTTTCTTAAAAGTATTACTGACATTTAAAATGGAACAACAATGTCATATTTCATCATTGTTTCACTCCAGATCTGACAAAATGAAAAATGTTTTCCTCCTGTTTGCATTAAATGCCATAAAAGTCCATATCAGTATACTTTCCTATTATTAATTGCCTCTGGTCAAATATTGTGGGTCTTTTGATATTGCTGTGTTACAAAGTTTCACCAACATCAGAAAGGGCACCAGAAAAAAAAAAAGAATATACTATATTTACAATATACAGTACCTGTCAAAAGTTTGGACACATCCTCTCATTCAATGTTTTTATTTATTTATTTTTTCCTACATTATAAATAAACACTGAAGTCATCCAGACTCTGAGTGAACACATAAGGAATCATGTAGTAAACTTAAAAGTGATAAACAAACCAAAATGTGTTTTAGATTTTACTTCAAAGTAGACACACAACTGATGTCTCAAACACATTAAGAGGCAAGAAATGCAAGTCATGAACTCTTGACAAGACACAGCTGTTAACTGAAAGCCATTCCAGGTGACTACATCCTAAAGCTGACTGAGAAAATGCCAAGAAAGCTGCATCTAAGCAAGAGGTGCCTACTGTGAAGAATGTAAAATATAAACATGTTCTGGTTTGTTTAACACTGTTTACTAAATAATGAATTATAATAATACATTTTATTTAATATAGCGCTTTTCTTGACACTCAGACACTTTACAATACAATACAAAAAATGCAAACAGCATATAAAATAGACAATACATTTAAAATATGTATCAGTAGCATTAAAAAAGGGCACAAAATAAAAGTTACATATGTGTTTATAAAATTACATATGTATTTCGTCATAGTTTGTATGACTTTAGTATTAATCTACAATGCAGACATTTTTTAAATCATGAAAACCCACTGAATGTCCAGATGTGTCCAAACTTTTGACTGGTACTGTATATAACAAAGAAGAGTAAGAAAATGATGTATTTTAGGCAGAATTTGTGAAAAGATATAAACTTCTGAACAGTTTCCTCTACATTTATGATGGCCATTGATATAAACATTTATTGTAGATCAACATGTCCTGTCCTGTTCCTTCCTGACTGTCATGGTCTAAAATGCTGGACATACATAGCATTCAGTCATACTTTGTCCTTAAACACATTGATTAGGCTGTGACCTTAATTAAGACATGCATGCAGTAAGGTATTTATTGAGAGAAAAAACATTTTAAAGATGGTGGAAACTGTATTGGTGAACAGTAGTCTACGTCACAAATAAATATTTTAAATTAAATTATTCTATGAAGATAAATCAAAACTCATCTTGTTTTTGTTTGTTAAACACAATTGACTTCACATCATGTGTATTATGCTTTGTTTACATTGTGAATTCAGAATGTGTTCAGGTTGTTTTGCAGTTAATAAGTAGATTATTGGGACGTTGCTGCTGTCCAGAACCTCTGTGTATTGCATCAGGAACAAGCAGTTGCTAGTAAACAATAATTATGAGAAGTTGCTAGCTATTTTTCTCATTTTTGGTTTCAACTAGAATAATGTATTTAAATTTGGTACATAATTTGAGTCTTAAAGGATTAAAAATTTTAGTTTTGGGTGATCTCATTGGCCAAGTATTGTAGACTGTGAACACTCTGTAATCTGCACTCCCTGTATTTATATTCAACGTTTTCTTTGAGAGGTACAACACATGTACAAATTATAAAAATATATTATTTAAAAGTCTGACACAAGATTTAAGGATCTATGTTTAAGGAGAACATGGTAAAAAATTAATAGGTGGAATTGTCATCTTAACACTGTAATTATAAATGACGTTTTTATTTTGTGGTTAATTGAAATTGGATTGCTAGTGGACGAAATGAGATGAAGAAATGGTGCTTATAATATGAATTACTTAACTGAAGGTGAAACATTACTGAGATTGGCTGTGTTTTATGGAAGTAGACTATCAGCATTGTGTTGTGTAGTTGTTCATGAAGCATCTCGAAACAGTTTTAAAGTCCTTAGTTCTATTTATGAAAATTAATTTGCAGTCTCAGTAATTGTATTACAGGAGTTCTAATGACTAAGTTAAGTCTTTTATGCCAGTGTTAATTTTGACAGGTGATTTTGATTTAGTTTTAGTCTTCTGATTAAAATGAATATTAGTTTTATATTATATTAATTTTATTTTTTAATTATATAAATGTTAAATTTAAATAATTTTTCATTATATTAATTTAAAATTAATCATATTAATTTTAGTCATTTAGTTAGATAGTTTTAGTCTAGGTTTAGTCAAGTAAATGTTTAAAATATTTAATCTAATTTTAGTTGTATTTTTTTATTATACTATTTTAAATTAGAGATTTTTAGATTGCTTACTGCTATTCTTAATAAAACAATAGTCTTTAATTTTTGTTACATTTAATAATACATTGACATCAGATATTGTGGAAGAAAGCTGGCCCATTTTTCTTTTTTTAAAACATTTTGCGTTTAACTTTTACATGAAAGAATGTAGTATGTAAATACAATTTAGTGTCAACGTGACTAAACGCACACACTAACAGCAATCCCTTGACAGCCATTTAAAAACAAGACAGGAAATTATTTATATTTACTATACTCTGCATAAATATTCAGTACAACAAACAAATAACAGACACATGAGGGAAGTCAGCCCTCATAGCTTTCTGTCACAAACGGTAAAGGTTAGATTAAGAGGGAAAGGGTTGGATTTGGCCTTTTCTCATTTCTTTTACTCATTCCTGATTGCCTTAACATTACCTTTCACTTAATGTGGACTACCACGTCTTATGTGCCTTATCCCTTAGTTTTGTAATATGATTGTATTTAAAATGCAACAAATGCTATGTGTATCTCACTGCTCCAGTTAGATGTGTTTGATCTATTTAACCTAAACACCTAAGATAATAACGAATTGCACATTTCCCCTTTATACATTGAAAAATTAAAAAATGAAACATAGCAACATTCATCGCCGTTAGCTAGCTAGTTAACATAGCTACATTGGCTACGTTAGCTTACTTTTTTGTAAAGCTCGTGGTGGTGAGAACTCAAGTGCTTTTTGAGGTTCGTCATGTTTTTCCCAGTTATTTTCAGTCCACAAACTTTTGTTTTCTGTGGCAGCAAAAGTTAAATTACTCCATAAATGACTTCTTCTTTTCCGTCCAAGCTGTGGGAGTGATGTTGGCACGTTGTGTTGTTAAGCTTCACCAGCGTGGTGGGGGAGGGTAAGATGCTTTGGAAAAGTCAGACATAAGGATGTGGTGTGGCAGGTTTTTATTTATAAAAAAAAAAGTGGATTACTGGACAAATGCATTTTTTTTTGTCCTTCTGTGACATTTTTTAGTTTTTATTCATTGACAAAAAGTAATACATTTAGTCATAGTTTTTGTTTTAAAATATTAGTATTTAGTTCTCGTCCCGTTTTCGTTGTGAAAAAATGGTCGTCAACGAATATTTTGTCATAAAAATCATTAACAAAATTAACAATCAATCAATCAAATTTTATTTATAAAGCACTTTTTACAACTGATGTAAAGCAGCTTTACAGGGTTAGTAATAACAGACATCAAATCATTAATCCCTAATCCCCGGTGAGCAAGCCAACGGGCGACAGTGGCAAGGAAAAACTCCCTCAGAGCTGGAGGTAGAAACAATGCTTTATGCTGACTGTATCCTCATACAGTAGTTTTCCTGTAATTAAATGTTTATGTAAAAATGGAGTGTATAATTTTTGTATAATTTTTAGTATAACAAGTTAAGGTTTCATATTCTGCTTCAGATGTGACCCCCCCTGGAATGCAATATGTTTCAAAAAGATAAGGCTTCATCACACGCTGCTACATTTCTTCTCCTCAGCTGTATTGACTGTATACCAGCTTTGGGGAAACCCTGTCTGTCTTTCTGTAAGAATAACCAAAGAGCATAGTCTTATAGTGGGTTAGAAATTTGGATCATTAAAGTACATTTCCTTTTACTTCTTTATAGGTGACGAACAGCATGTTTACTGTTGCTAGGAAGAAGTTCTTGGAGGAGGTTGAAAGTGATTATCCAGATGACAGCATCTACTACAGTCAACCAACAATGTTTCCACATCGGTCAGAAAATGATGTAAGTGATGGCAACTTTTAATGGTTTGGAGGAATATGAGGTTTTATTCATGATGTGTCCAAATTAAGTTTGGTAATCTAGGCTGTGAGGTGAGGATTGATTTGTTATTCCACAAAGTGAGCAGGACTTATGTGAAAAAACCTGGTTTATGTTAACCAGACAGTTCACTCCAGGTTCTAATAATAATACAGATTAAGGTTGTGATTCAGTAACCAAAGTTTGTATATCAGCTGTAAAAAGAAACAAAGGGTTAAGAGCATGAAAATGTTGAGATGTGGATGTGTAATACTTTGTCAAGCTAGTAATACATAATACAAAGAGTACCAACTTTCTATTTGAACATGATGCTAAAATCCATCATATAAAACATTGGATATAAACAACTATACACTGTGCAGCAGATGTTGTTAGTAATATAAGTGTCAATTAAATATGGACCTTCAACATTTTTAATGAAAAATCTACCTGTACATATAGACTGAAAGTTTGAAAAAGGCTATATGTGACCCCGCCAGGGAAAACCAGGCCAAAGTCGCTGGGCAACTTACTGAGATATGGTGTCGTTCAGCCTGTTGCTCACATTAGCGACAGAACTTAGCCACTTGGTTTTATTGCTGTAAAAGATAATAGTATCAGATATCTGTTGTAGTACATATTTTGATAAAAACAAAACTTAATAATATTAGTTTTTATGTTCTCTAATATTTGTCATTATTATTATTATTATTATTATTATTATTATTATTATTGTCCAAATGGTTGTTTGTTTGAGTGTTCATCTGTAATTTTCTGTGTGTTTAAAGTATTGTACATTGTTAGTTGTAATAATGTTTTTTCTGGAAAAGCAATTAAAAAAGGTTTAAAAATAAAAAATTAAAAAATATTAATAAACTGTTAAAAACATTTTAAATAAAATTATCACCCAAAAAAAAAAAATTTCACCAAAAAAGTAGTTTTTGTGCAGTCAGACATTCAGCAAATTTGCAGATTTTACCTGAAAAACGGGTTTCTGTGACCCCACGAATCCAGATGTAGAACTACTCCTACCGCGGAGGTACACTAAGCTTGTTGGGCGTCATTCGACTCCTGAACTACTTCTATTCACTGTAGAAATCTGTCTGAGCTCATGTATCCATCCACCAAACATGAGCAGGTCAGATGTCTTCCGCTGATATATCTGGATTTATTTTGATAAATTTTTAAGCATTTCTGGTGTTTTAATGTCTTGTGACACAAATAAACTGAGTTGAGTGTCAGTATGCTATGACTCTAAATGCTCTATCTCTGAAAGTCTGAGAGATAATCGGCTGAAACTTTGTGTGAGGCTTCCTCTAACAGTACTCTTTACAAATATGCATATAACTCATATTTGGAAAAAAAAAGATTTTGACCCGGTTTTCCCTGGCAGGGTCACATATTACAAAAGTTTATGCAAACAGCTGTTTATGCAAGCAAAGTGTGCTAGCTAAAATGGTTATGGTTCTTTATGCCACCAAACTAAAATAGTCAGGTAAAGTTCTTCAATGGATAAAAATGTTGCTTATGCACATCCAATAAACCACTGTCCAAACTGAAACTTTCTGTTGGGTGGTGTGTGTCTTTTTTTTATAGACAAACATCTTTACTTAAATAGTGCGACCCCAAGTGTTCAGTTTAATGATTATATACAGACATTAAACTGCAGTGTTCTGATTTATTACATGAATTCTAAACCCGTAACGTTCCTGAAATGTGTTGCCGTTTTATGCTAGAGCTTGTGGTAAGAATGTGTCAACGCTGTCTCACTAGATATCATCACCAAATATCTCATCACTGAGATATTAACCAATTGTGATGCATCAGCTAGTGCACCTATGTAGTGCACATATATTTGGTCAAAGATAGTTCTGAAAAGAAAGATTAAAACATGTTAATACTTATAAAATCTGTTAATAGTTTTCACTACTGTGTTTATCTACTTTGCACTTAAAAACATGGTACCCTGTGTGTATCCCACCCCATTTAGTCTGCTACTAAGGAAGAAACATGGAGGAGAATTCGGACAGATCTGACTGAGCAGCTTGTACCAAAACATGTACCAAAAAATAAAAATATTTGTCATTTTGTTGAACATGACACCAAACAAAAACAACAAAAATAATTGTTCATTAATTGTAATTAAGGTAAAATGTTCAATTACTTGTGATATTAATTTTAGGTCATATCACCCAGCATCTGCTGCTACACTTCATTTAGCCAATAAACAGCACCCTAAATATATTTACAAAATAAAAACTTGCCCAAACACACATTTGAGAGTCGGATATTTGGGACTAGCACCACTAATTACCATTTCAAGTGCAATTAAGATAAGGGCTTTCAGCACTAATCTAAAATATTTACAGCTAAATAAAAATAAATAATTGCACCTGAATGGGCTATTGACTATATTTCCATAAACTACTGACAGTATTCTCTGGAATTCCAAAAAATTGTAGATTATTTGAATAAAATGACGACTGGTAAAGCTAACAAAGAGTTTTCAGACCTCAAATACTACAAATAAAGCAAGTTTGTATTTTTAAACAACACAATACTGTTTTAACTTTGGAAGACTTCAGAAAGAGTTTCACATTTGGTTTAGTTGACATTGTCACTTTTGGAGTTCAAATGTAATGTTTGTTTGATGTTTTGTGACCATCTGTATTCCCCCTGATCACATTCTAGAGGTTTTTAATGTGGTTCAAACCTGGAGGTTGAGCTTTGGAGTACTGTCTTAAATTGTCCTGAGCTGTATATGTTAAGCCATTATATAGTAACTATATCATTTCAATGTGCTGAAGGAAATGTTTGCCTCCATGTATTTGCTTTTTTGGATTCATGTCGATGAGTTCTTCTCTGTACTTTCTCCTTTTTTTTTTAGATGCTGACATCTCCTTCCTCACCAGGCCAATTGTCACAGCTTGGTGCAAGTTTATATGGGCAACAAAGTAAGATATAAAGCATAAGGCTAAGCTTAAAGTATATATATATATATATATATATATATATATATATATATATATATATATAATTTTCTATAGCACCTCAATGTTTCCTTAACTAAACATGTGCTTGGTCACAAACAGCACAACTGTCTAACCATCAGTGCTTTGAATTTGTGATTAAAGTGCTTAATTTCTAAAGTATTGTATCATTGTATATGTTGTATGTATTTAAAAATGCATTTTATTTATTTTTCAGTATAAAAGTGATTTATTGAGCCTTACAGCAATCACTTGAATGCCTCTGCTTTTTTATGTAGTTGTTTTTTTTGTTTTGTTTTTTTATCCTAATTTTAGTACTTTTTTAATGGATTCATTCATGTTTTTCATTAACAAAAATTCTGAGCTGTCATCCCATGTCAGTAGATAAAATGCAACAACACCATTCAAATACAGATTTAATGATAAAGTGGCAAGTTGCTGTTATTTTTGGCAAACCTGATTGTGGGGGTTAAAACATTTGCCATCAAATGTTTTCTTATACATTTTAAGAAATGTAACTATATTTTAAGAGCTGTTTATATCTTAATAGACCTTATTGGTTTTTTTAAAGGCGCTCTACATTTACTCAAGTATTAAACCTAGTCTTGGACTACTCTGCATTGCGAATGGAAATTTTCCTTTGAAAGGACAATATAGTGTCAATCTAGGCTTAATCATTGTAAAGGAAACTATCCTACTACTATTTTATGCTGTAATCATTAATAGTGTTGATTTATACACTTGCCATTGCTATTGTAGCAGCCATCTTTGGTGGGCATGCAGCAGTTTGTACAGTTGAATGCAAAAGTTAAATATTCTGGTCAAATTTTCTGTTACTGTAAATACTTGAGTAGAATATGGACTTTCTCCAAAAGGCAAAAAATATAAGATTTTAAGAAAGGTTAGTGTATTATTGGTGTTTTGTAAAATTTTTGGAGGGAAAAGGCACCAAGTACCATGCAAAACTTGATTTCTCATAACGTTTACCAAGGACTAAGATCTTATTAGCTTGTTAAGGCTATGGCTTGTTCATAATCATCACTAGGAAAGGCCGGGTGATGCAGATTTTAAAGCTTTATAAATTCTGACTTCACAAACCTTGTCCCAACAATCAACAGCCATGGGCTCTTCGTCGCGGCTGGCTTTGACTCTGAAAATTTAAATAGTTGATGCTCACAAAGCACAAGGAGGCTGTAAGAAGAAGACCATAAGAAGTGTTTTCATGTAATCCTTTCCTCAGTTCAAAATATAATTAATATAATGCAGTTAACAGGGAGGTCAAGACTTGTATGGTTCCTAGAAAGGCAAATCAAAACCCTGTTTGATTGTGAAAGACCTTTATCAGACTCTGGAGTAGTTGTACACTGTTCTAATGGGCAGTGTCACACACCTTTATAGCAGAGTTATCAGAATAAAACATTTACCATGTCCTCATCACATTAGAAATCTACAAAGGATCGTCTAAAGGTCTTTGGAATTAGAATCATACACAAGATAAGATGTAAAATATCTTATGCCAACATGGGGCCCACCCCTCACTCTTACTACCAGCAGGCACACAATCCTATTGTTTCAATCCTACAGCTACACCCTATGGTTGCTGTGGCCGTTTATGATCCGATCAGCAACCAGCCACCCTTAACAGCTACGATTACTCATTGAGCCCATCACATGAGAACCCAAACCACACACTGCATTACTAGCTCTTCACAGGGGTCATCAGGTAGGCACCTTCCCTCTTCAGTGTTTCGCTGAATTAAGCCCACAACACCTCCAGAAGACTCAACAGTGAAGTCTGGCATCCCAGACCCACCTCCCTCCAAGCTAGCTTTACAGACCTTCCTTACCCTTAACAAACGTAAATCCACACTGGCCTCCCTGGTGACTAAGGCTGTATCTAGCCCCACTGGCACTGTTAATGCATGCTCAGTGCCACCCCAACTAATCTGTGTTCGCCTCATCCACAAACAATTGCTATCTACCGATTTAGTGATGAGCAAATGTATGTTTGGAGAAAAAAGGTGCAGAATTTCATGAAATTGACACACTTCTGACATTTCAACACTGGTGGATCTATCATGTTTTGTAGCTAGTGGCACAGGGAACATTTTGCTGACTGAAGGAGCAATGGATAACTTTAAATACCAATAAGGAGGCAAATATCATACAGTCTGTGAAAACTGAAGAGGAAAAGTTCTAAATGATGTTGATGATCTTAAACACGCATCTAAATCCACATCACAGTCCCCCTGACTTTAACATCATCAGAAACTGTGGATAGACTTTAGAAGAGTAGTGCATAAAAGACAGCCTTGAACTTGGAAGACTTTTACCTGGATACAAAAACGAATTGACACTTTATAAAAGGGGTGTTATTGACCATGCAGGGTGCTCAAACTTTTGCTTTGAGCCCCATTTTTACATCTTGAAACTGTAAAGGTGTAATTTAAAAAAGACTATTAAATAAAATATATTTTTGAATTTGCATATTTATGCGTTTTTCTAAACCAGGTCATCTTTTTCTCGCTTAACTATTCACAGTAACAGAAACTGATACCAGGGGTCCCCAGACTTTTGCATGCCATTATATAGTAACTGGAGATTTATTCTATACTGTCCCCTGCTGTTGAGATCTTCAGCTTTTTTGTCTTTCTAACTTGTACTCATATATTCTTTGATTTTCTCCAGGTGCACTAGGGTTCTCAATAAGGGGAATGAGCAACAACCCACAAATAAACCGCAGTATATCACAAAGCACTCAGCTACCAAGTCACACCACACCCACCACAGGTGTTCCTACAATGTCTCTCCATACTCCACCCTCGCCGAGTAGGTGAGACATCACATACTGAAATGTCATCTCGCTGCACGTCTCACGCCCTCTACTTGTCCCTGCTAGACTCCAGCATCACTCTCACCAAAAATGTCCTTCTCTCTAAATTTCTAAATAATGTATGATCAGCATAATGAGCACTTTTAGAGGAGTTTTCCTTTAGCAGAGAAATGGCAGAATGCTTAAACCATCTGTACTTTGTTCTGCAGGGGGATTTTACCAATGAACACAAGGAACATGATGAATCATTCACAGGTGGGCCAAAGCCTGTCGATGAGCGGAAGGACCAACAGCAGTTCGGGTTTGGGCAGTCCAAATCGTAGCTCGCCTAGTATAATCTGCATGCCAAAACAGCAGCAGTCCAGACCGGCGCTCACCATCAATAGGTGCAATATCTCCATCCATATTCACTTTACCCAGTATTTACTAAGGTTGACGTTAAATGCTTATTGACCTTAACTTGAAAATATATAGTTACGTCTTTGTTTATGTAATATTTTAGAAAATTTGAGTTGAGATGTATACAATAGATTGGTTTTTATGTCTCAAATGATCCGTATTATGAATAGTGATGCAACAATTCTGTTTTAAAATGAAATCTGTGGTTCAGTAGTCTGATTCGGTTCAAGGTATGTGAAGCAAAGATTCAACTTTCATTGGTACTGAATTAGTGCTGGGCGATAAAATGATACTGATTTTTTTTTTTTTCTCATGATTTTTCCCTCGATGACAACGATAAGCCGGGACAATAGAATTCGATAAGCATTAACATTTGTTTCTATTTCACGTCTAAGCAGCTTGACAGTGAGTTCAGAAGTCTGATACTGCTGCTTGTTAGCTCCTCCTCACCAGCGCCGCCAAAACGCACTGTTGTGTTTAAGACAAGCTGTGACCGGGGGAGAGCGTAGCGGGGCCGGGCGAGAGAGAGCACTATCGCTGTATGTGTGTGAGAGTGTGAGAAGGAGAAGGAGGGGGGCTTGCTGTGTGAGTGTGTGCCAGCCCGAGTGCTAGCATTAGCCTGTTAGCTTGGCTCTCTAGCCTGTTGTTATTTTGGAGTGGCTGCAGCTGACAGCAATCATTAAGTTTCAACAATAAAGCGACGACTGTAAACGTCCATCCTTTCAATGCGTCCAGCTGGACGCTACAATATTATGTTCTGGCAGTAAACATTTAAATATTTTAAATAATAACCTTTCATGTATTTAGTCTGTTTTTAGAAAGATGTTATTTTAAAACTGACAGTGTTAGAAAATTTAATATTGTGATAATTATCGAGATTGATCAGTATAGAATAATTTATCGTGATAACATTTTTGGCCATATCGCCCAGCTCTATACTAAATGTCCAAGTAGACAAACCGTGTATGCCAAAAGCAGCAGCACTCTTCAGGCTTGTGTGCAGTTCTTGCTGTTAAACATGTGGAAGGAAATCATGTCACTATGCTGTCATACTAAAAAAAATGGCTGATTATGGCAGACCGCTAATAAATCACAAAAAAAACACACTGAAGTCTTTACATGGATGTCTGGCATTGTTCTGATAAGTGTCAAAATTTCTTTCTCTCTGGCCAGTATGTCAGGATTTGGAATGGGGCGCAATCCTTCTTTTGGGATGAATAGTTCATTATCAAGCAACATCTTCAATGGAACAGGTGAGGTGTTTTAAAGTATTAAGTCATGTTTTTTTACGATAGAGCCCATGCTGATCTTTTTTATATACTTAATTTGTAAGTTTGTTGAGACTTAATGAGATGTCTTTGGTTGATCTTTATTTGCAGATGGAAGTGAAAATGTGACCGGGCTCGACCTGTCAGATTTTCCAGTGTTAGCAGATAGGAGGCGAAGGGAAGGAAGTGGAAATCCAACACCACTGATAAACCCACTGACTGGGAGGGCTCCATATGGTAAGACCTTCTCTGTGAGATACAGAGTGCAGCCACAGTTATCAAAAAAAGTGGAGTTTGTAACCATTTTACTGACAGTCTTTACCTGTTTCTAGTTGGAATGGTCACAAAGCCAGTGAATGAACAGTCTCAAGACTTTTCTATCCACAACGAAGATTTTCCTGCACTTCCAGGTTCCAAGTATAAGGACCCCAAATCCAGTAATGATGACAGCAGAACCGTAAGCACATGTACACTACAGACTCATTCCAAAAAATTAGAATTTCAACTAATATTATTAACAATAACAAAAGATTTTATAAGTATTAACATAAGTTTCAATCTTTCTTTTCAGTATTGTCTTTGAGCACTATACAGACCCATTCCAAAAAATTAGAATATCATGGAAAAGTTGATACATTTCCATAATTCCATTCAAAAAGTTAAACTTTCAGAGATTCAGGGCCCACAATTTAAACGATTTCAAGTATTTTTTTTTTACATTTTCACATATTTTGGGCTTCCAGCTCATAAAAACCCACAAAAACAGGATTTCAAAAAAATTTGAATACTATGGAGAAATCAGCCCAAACTACTTCTCAGTTTTTGCAAAAAAATAGAAATTGGGATCACAAATCAATCAAAATAAGAAAGCACAGTTTACCAACACCTGACCGACACTGCACCCCAAATCATGACTGACTGTGGATATTTCACACTGGACCTCAAGCAGTTTGGGTTCTGTTCCTCACCCGTCTTGCTCCAAACCCTTGGACCTTGATTCCCGAATGAAAGGCACACTTTACTCTCATCAGAAAAGAGGACCTTGGACCACTGGCCAACGGTCCACCCCTTCTTCTCCTTGGCCCAGTTGAGACGCTTCCTACATTGGCTCAGGTTCAGAAGTGGCTTGACCCATAGTCATCTCTTTTGCTGGTGTATCTTCTCCTGCCACATTTTGTCCTTCCACTAGACTTTCCATTGATACGCTTGGACACAGCACTCTGTGAACAGCCAGCCTCTTTAGCTATGAACTTTTGTGGCTTCCCCATCTAATGGAGGGTATCAATGATGGTCTTCTGAACAGTTATGTCTGCAGTCTTCCACAGATTGAACCAAACTGAAGCAATTTAATGACACCTGGGGAAACCTGTGCAGGTGCTTTGAGTTTAGTAGATGATTAGTGTGTCACACTCAGTTTAAAACATTCATGCCCTGCAAAATTTGGGCTGATTTCTCCACAGTATTCTAATTTTTTGAAATCCTGTTTTTGTGGGTTTTATGAGCTGAAAGCTCAAATTATGTGAAAATAAACAAATAAATACTTTTTAAATTGTGTGCCCTGAATCTATAGTCTATGAAAATTTAACTTTTTGAATGGAATTCTGGAAATTAATCAACTTTTCCATGATATTCTAATTTTTTGGAGTGGGTCTGTATATGAGCACCTGCATGCGCATGCTTGACATGTTTGCTTTCATTGCACAGTAATAGCACACAATCAGATATAGCAAAGACCTCTGGAGCATCACTTTGACTACCTTCACTCCTTTGACACTTATCGCTATTGCTGACTTTTTCTGAGCTAAGCTAAGGAGTAGTAGCTTCTGCTGCTTTGTGTTGCAAGATGAGCCTTTTTGAGAATTTTGGTGTTTCAGAGAATTTGGTTGTGATTACTGTTTTCTTTCATTTCGCTTTTCTCTCCATTACAGAATTTAAACTCGTTAGGAAAAAGCATTACCAGCATAGATGGGCCCAAGTTCCCAGGAGACAAGAGCTCAACGCCACAGAACAACAACCAGCAGAAGAAAGGAGTTCAGGTGCTATCTGATGGTGAGAGCCAATCACAGTTGCATGGCTGCCTGCACAACATCAGGCAACATCAGCTCTAGTTCTAACTTGCTGTTGGCCCTGCTTTTGTTTCCCAGGCCGAGTGACGAACATTCCCTCTGGGATGGTGACGGACCAGTTTGGGATGATTGGTTTGCTAACATTCATTCGAGCGGCAGAGACTGATCCAGGCATGGTGCACTTAGCTTTGGGAAGTGACCTGACAACACTCGGCCTCAACTTAAACTCTCCAGAGTGAGTGCTCTATCAGCTTTAATAAGACATCACTTAGTAAAGCACCAGCTTTGGGTATGAATAATGTAGTCTTTCTGCTGGAGCAGGAACAGTAATTCAGCTTTTTTGTACCGGCTATTGTCCAGACTGGAGTTAACCATTACTGCTGCAACGTCAGAACTGACCAGATATTTGGAAAATGTGCAAATCAGTGGGATCTTACTTGGCTGCTTTAGCAGTGATGCATATATAGTAGCTATGCCTTTGCTGGTTCACTGACAGCTTGCTTTTTATAACATGGTATGGCTTTTTTTTTTAAAGCAAGTCTAGCAGCTGCTTCCTGTTCATATGGAAGCCATTTAGGCCGCACTCTTATCTCCAGTGTGCCTTTGAGTGGGCTTTGGTTATTTTTTGGCAAAATGAAATCTGAGCAAATACAGTTATTGTGTGTTCTGCGTATTTAAATTTTAGAGCCCAGTGACTTTGTGAGGGTTTTTTTTTCCCCAATGTGGTAGTCACCAATTAACCCAACCCATTAGTGGCTCTCCCCGTCACTTTGCACTGTCTCTGACTCTAGGAGGGTGAAGACACACAAGCCTCCTCTGTTGCGTGTGATTACCGCCTCTTTTCAAACTACCACTTGATACACAATGTCTCTGGGGAGCCTAGCGTGCTCGGAGGAAAGCTCAGGATTCCCAGCTCTGAATGGACCAATCAGTAGAGGCCTGAGCCAGCGGACATTGCAATGTGAGAGTGATGGGGAGAGAGAGCACCATCTACCCACCCAGAGAGAGCACTGCCAATTTTTGCTCTCTTGTGCCCCAGCTGTTGATGGCAAACAGCCTGCTGAGCCACTCAGGGCTGCGAGTCTTTTTTAAGACTATAAAACAACACAAACACAACAGTAATTGGTTGTTGAATCTAATTCATAACTGCCTACTAAAGAAGTGCTTAAGCCTTTAGATTTTTAAAGTGTTTGGCAATAGTACACGACTCTCTGTAAGAGTTTGACTGTTTTACTGACTACTTCTTTTGTTTTGACTTTCTCTACATTTGGGAGTATGTGAGTTATTCTTTGAGTGATTTGTGTGATTTTGCAGAAATCTTTATCCCAAGTTTGCCTCACCCTGGTCATCAGCACCGTGTAGACCCCAAGACATCGGTGAGTGACTCTTGTTATGATGAAATTGGGCAGAAATGCATGTATTTGTCCTGACCCTAGTAACACCTTCATCCCTTCTCTCTCTTAGACTTCCACGTTCCATCGGAGTATTTAACCAACGTTCATATAAGGGACAAGGTAAGCTGAACGCAGTTAAACCAGGTTTTGTTGGTTCAGCATGCCACTTCTTGCTGCCAACGTCATAATTACTGTGTTTAGTAGTAGTAAGTCAAGATGACTGGACTTGCAGTGTATTAGCCTGATTTGTACTGCTGATTTACGTGCAATATTTATGAGCTTCTATTCATCAGTGAATGCCCAAGCAAGACCTGTTCACAGCAGTCTGCACTTCTGGTGCACACCCAGTGTTGTCTGCAGGGTACTGTGGAAATGAGTGGATATCGGCCCAGCTGCTTTTTGTGGCGATCATACCACTGAAAAGTTTAAAACGGCCTTTTCTAGAACATGCACGGTACTCCTGCACCTGCGGAAATGTAGGAAATTGCTGTTTTGACTGCACTTCAAAGTGATGAGATCAACCAAGACACACATTTAACGCCAAGTGTGAACAAGGCCTCTTTTTAATAACAAACCACTGGGCTGTTTGTTGACTAGTCAGTTCTAGTGTTTGTTAGCAAGCCTCGCAGCTCCAGTTCTACACTAAAGAAACATAATTTGTTTGCCTACTAATGTGTAAAACTGTGGATATGAATTTATTTTAAGACCAGTACAGGTCCTAGAATGTAACTGTTGCATCATTATAAGATAAGGAAACACTCACAAGCAAATGTATATTTGTAATCAAAACTTAATTTTATTTATACACAAATATTTATTATACAATTATTGATATTTAAGAATAAAGTAAATAAGCATTTGTGATTCTCATTTAATTCTGCAGCCCTACTGTCGTGTGTACATATACATCTTCAGCACTGAGCTGTGTAGTGTTACACGAGGTGATCTTTTTGGTAATTCTTCCCTCTAAAGTTTGTATGCCCACACTTACGGGACATCATACTTATTTCTTTTTGCAGTTTCAGCTCAGGAATATTGTTGGTAAAAGCTTAAAGGAGTGATTTGGCATATACTAACAAAGCATTGTTCCTCTGAGCAGTACAGTATAGTGTGGTTGTAAATACGTCATCAGACATTTTGCACATTTCTTCTGCCAAGCGAATCACGCTGATGCTGAATTTACCCTTCCTGCTCGGGTACCAGACATGCCAAGCCAGAACAGTACAGCTAGAAGTAATGCGGACCAGTGGTCAGTATATAAGATTGGCCATATCATTTGTTTACACCTGCACAACAGGTGATATGCAACTTTCAGTGTAATAAATTGCTTTGAATATTGTAAATGTGTTGAAAACACTGTTTGTTGTGGGTGTGGTTTGTTGTTACAGGCCACTATAGTCTAATTTACTACTTAAACTCACCAAGTTCTAGTGTTTCTCCAACAGCTGTCAGCCATGTAAGACACAAGTCTCTTTAAAAATGAGTTTCTTGCTGATTTGTAGCTTCTATGTACTAGGCCTTAATGTATTACATGTATTACCACCAATAAGTAGTGTGGTCACTAGTTCATACTACAAGTCCAGTATTAATGACTGACTACTACTAGACAATTCAGGGACCTGGATTAGGACTAAAAGCTAGGGATGCTCCGATCAGGTTTTATGCTGCCGGTCACCGATACCGATCACCATGAGTGTAAATCACCGATACCGATCACCATGAGTGTAAATCACCGATACCGATCACCATGAGTGTAAATCACCGATACCGATCACATGGATTGGCTGCAAAAAATGTTATTTAATTATGATGATGAGTGCTACTGTCTACATGATATGAAAAAAAGGAACCACAAAATAACCATAATTTAGACAAAAACGTTTTACTTTCTTTTTCAAGAGAAAAAATACAAAAAACGTTTTGCAGCAACTATTCAAGTCTGAAACTGAGCAACACTTACATTTACCCGCTATCAGTAACACAGTCTTTAACTGACTGAAAACATTAGACTCTCAACAGGCCAAATAGTGCAGAAAGTCGAGTAAATCTCACAACATTGCCTAAATCAGATAATTTATTCTTTTTTAATAAAGAGGAGCATCTCAGCTTTGTCAGTAATGAGTCTGTTCCTGTGCTCGTCCACATTGTTGGATGCAGCGCTGAATAAGCATCACTCTCCACACTTGTGCAGTGAGCCTTAAAAGCTCGCCCCACTCCCCAGTGTCTGTTCTGTAAATGTCGTATTAAATTCATGGTGTTGAAGCATTTTAACGAGCTTCCCCCGTGAGGTATTTTTTTGTTGCATGTGTTGCAGGATGCAAACTTTACTTCGCGCTCACAGACAGTGTAAAAGCTCCACGCGGCAGACATGTTTGTTTAGTTTAGGATTTGCCGCCGCACACAGCGCCTCTGCAGGCTGCGGGTGTGAACTACAAGTGATCGGTTTTTGTGATTGGCAGTGAAAGGCATTGATCGGCATAGGCCCGTCACATGCTTTTCCACGGAAATCGGCCGATATTGATCGGTGGCCGATCGATCGGAACATCACTACTAAAAGCCTTGATGGATGCTAATGACTGATGATCCCCAGCAGCTCAAAATAGTTTGTCTTTTGGAGCTGAAATGCTGTCGTCTTATTCATTAACCTGTTTGAATTCTGACTGTGGTTGATTTTTCTTCTGACCAGCTAATGCTTTTGTTTCTATCCCTTCCCCCTACCATGTATCCTGTTTGTGTGCACTAGCAACACCAAACAAGCATTATTCAAACCAGGGGATAGCTGTAGAGCCATTACTGGGCCTCATAGACGGAAGTTGAGTTCTGCCTTTCTATTAGTATGATTGTGTTGAGGAGCACAGCTGTTGTGGATGTGTGTGACTGAAGCCTTGTGGTGTTTAGGGTAGCATTTAAGGTAATACTTTTATTTCACCTCCACAGCTTGCTGCAATAAAACTGTCTCGGTATGGAGAGGACCTGCTCTTCTACCTCTACTACATGAATGGTGGAGACCTGCTCCAGCTTTTAGCAGCAGTAGAGCTGTATGTATACCATATTTTTCCTTTTGAATTAAGCTTGTTTATGAAAACGTTCTGGCTTTAACAAATGTGTGTTTCTCCTAGAGCTGGGCGATATGGCCAAAAATTGTATCTATATTGATCAATCTCGATAATTATCACAATATTAAATTTTCTAACACTGTCAGCTTTAAACATCTTTCTAAAAACATCAGACTAAATACATGAAATGTTACTATTTAAAATATTTAAATGTTTATTGCCAGAACATAATATTGTAGAGTCCGGCTGGACGAGAAAGACGTTTACAGTCGTCGCTTTATTGTTGGAACTTACAATGATTGCTGTTGGCCGCAGCCACTCCAAAATAACAACAGGCTAGAGAGCCAAGCTAACAGGCTAATGCTAGCACTCGGGCTGACGCACACAGAGTGAGCCCCCCCACCTTCTCCTTCTCACACAAACAGATGAACACACAGCGACCTCGCGCTCTCTCGCCCGGCCCCCTTACACTCTCCCCCAATCACAGCTTGTCTTAAACACAACAGTGCATTTTGGCAGCGATGGTGAGGAGGAGCTAACAAGCAGCAGTATTAGACTTCTGAACTCGCTGTCAAGCTGCTTAAACGTGAAATGGAAATGAACGTTAATGCTTATCGAATTCTATTGTCCCGGCTTATCATCGTCATTGAGAGAAAAATTATTGTGAAAAAAATCAATATCGTTTTATCGCTCAGCACTAGTTTCTCCCACCTCCAAGCTTGGTTTTTCTTCATACATCTCATAAGATCAGTTCTTCTGCGGAGACTAATGTTAGCAATGCTGACTAGACTAAACACTGCTAATGTTGGCAGCTGCTAACTTCAACCTACTAGAAAAAGCACATTGCTATATAAGCACAATAGATTATCACCCAGCCATCGTGCCTTGTTTGTGTGAACAGATTTAAATCAGAAGTTAGTTTTGCTAACTTCTGCTAACGTTGACTAAATACATCAGTGTAAATGTAGTTCTGTTCTGTGTTTC
>BRDA01012664.1:32828-55298 GCA_036984385.1 Crenuchus spilurus | reverse complement strand
GTAAAAGTAAAATGTATCTAACTTTCTTGTTCACTACCTTTTGCTGTCTTTGTGTCACTTTCACTAGCACTTTCACTTTCACTGGACAGCGGTCAAAGGTAATGACTGACCTCTTCTTCTATGCTAGCATCTAGGGGATGCTACGACCGCCGCACCCCTAGCGGTTGGCATACTTGAACTAATTTACGCTACTCGTTACTTGGAATTTTACTCGTTACCTGGAACAAAAATATTCCGAGATCTCGACTCGTTACCTGGAATACTCGTTAGTAGGGATGTTTGTAAGTAGGGGTACCACTGTACTAGAAAAAGGTAACGGTGTCATTTAAACGGTGTCATTCGGTATAAATTATTCGGTCTATTCACTCTTCACAAATTTAAGTCGTTTAGGTTGCCGAATGTTCGGTGCATCCCTAGTTGGAAAGGCAATTTATGCATGTGCTTAATTTCATATTTCCATAGTTTCAATCGGGACTGGAGGTACCATAAAGAAGAGAGAGTATGGATCACGCGAGCACCGGGCATGGAGCCCACACTGAAGACCAATGCTTATGAAAGAGGGACATACTACTTCTTTGATTGTCTTAACTGGAGAAAAGTAGCCAAGGTAAGTGTGGCAAGTGATTTGCATTCCTGTCATTTGTGTTTCTTCTTCACCTACAGAACAGTTAACTGTGCAGACAGTCATTTGTCCTGACGTTCTGTGTGGCTCTGTCTTTTGTAGAACACGTGTATTTAAAATATTTGGCTTGATTCTGTATGTTGCAGATGTGAGTTGTCCAAACACGTCTGTTTGATTTAACACACAGGAGTTTCACCTGGAGTATGAAAAGCTAGAAGAACGGCCTCATGTGCCAACCACGTTCAATTACAACCCAGCCCAGCAGGCCTTCTGAGAGATCGACCCATTCATGGGGTTCTGGCTGACTTTGGAATGAAACTTACTGAAAGTGCAGAGGCTAAGCGTGGCTCAGGCATTCTGTTGTTGTTGTTTTTGTTTGTTTTGGTCTGTTTTTGGGTTTTTTTTTACTCTGGAAAGCTGCCTCAGGCAACTAGAACTGGTGCTCTGCTGCTTTGGGCTGAGTTCCTACCTCCACACTAATGTGCTGCCCAAACACCCCCCTCCACCCTCCTTACACAACAGAAACACCTTTGTTTCCTTGTGCACGTTGTTTTAACAGAGAAGTTTGACTTCTGTTTTTGTTTAATGTCTATTCAAGAGCACATTCTGGAATGAAAACAGCGGGCAAACGGGCACAATACGTAACAGAACGAGGTTTGTCCCTTTCCTGACGTGCTCAAAACCATCTCACTGAAGAAAACATGCAGATATTTTAGGATAGACTGCAGAAGTCGGGGGAAATTGCAATGTGTAAGAAAAAATATCGCAAGTGACATTTTTTTTAAAGGATTATTATTACGAGGACACTTGCAGAGTTTAGGTTCTTATTCAATTGTTTTAAATTTCTTTTTTCGTATTCGCACCACAGCACAACTCCAGCTCTTCGCTGATCCCCTTTCGCCCATCCGCAAATCCTTTTAGACGGAGTCCTTGCTGCAGAACCGTGGCTCCTCCAGAGTTTGAGATTAGTTAAGGTTCATCTTTTCTAAACCAGGAAACACTGTCCAGTCTTTATTTTGTAATAGAAGTGTACATTTTCTTTTTTTGGACGTTACATGAATAAAGATGTATGTGCAAATATGTATATATTATACGTATATATATATAAATAAATATATATGACCTCTATTTTGGAGAAAAAAAAAGCAAAAAAGTTGCCCTGTCTAACCTCGTTTTAAGGTTGGCATGGATGCAATACCTGGAGAAAAAAAACTGGACTTTTTGCTGGAGCTGCTGGCCAGGAAACCGCAAACTAGCATCCTTTGCACTTAGGACACCACCAATGTTTAGTACTAAAGGGTCCGCATGTGAGGGAGGTTGGGAGATGTTACAGGAGGGCTGGTCTTTGCACTGGCTGTTTTGAACAGCAGCATTTCATAGGAAAAGAGAAAAAAAAAAACAATAAAAAAGATGGCTATGAAGATGGCTAATGTGTAGTTCTTTATAGTATAAGAGTGATGCTGCGCACTGATGTGCGGTAACATTAAAACTACTTTTGTTTCTACACTCACTGTCCATTTTATCAGCTCCACTGATCATACAGCTGCACTGTGTAGTTCTACAATTACAGACTGTAGTTCATCTGTTTCTCTGTATACTATGTTAGCCTCCTTTCACCTGTTCTTCAGTGATCAGGACCCCCCACAGAGCAGCTGTTATTTGGGTGATATTCTCCTCTGCAGTGACACTGATGTGGTGGTGATATCTCAGTGGTTGGCTGCATATTTTTTTTTCCCCAACTGGAAGCTCTTCTCAGTCCGGTGACAACATTGAGGTCTTTATAAAACTCCAGCTCTGCGGCGTCAGAGCCATTCGTACCACCACCACCACCACCACATCAGTGTCACTGCAGTGCTAAGAGTCCTGATCAGTGAGGAACCGGGTGAAAGTAAGTGTATATATAATTATCGTAAACATCTGGATTTCCAGTACAGCTGCAGCTCTGAGCAAATATTTCATGTCCCAGTGTAGGGTACCAGTCAAAAGTTTGGACACACTTTCTCATTAAATGTTATTTGTTTCCTACACTGTAAATAAACACTGAAGTCAGCCAGACTCTGAGTGAACACATAAGGAATCATGTAGTAAACTTAAAAGTGATAAACAAACCAAAACATGTTTTAGATTTTACTTCAAAGTAGACACACAACTGATGTCTCAAACACATTAAGAGGCAAGAAATGCAAGTCATGACCTCTTGACAAGACACAGCTGTTAACTGAAAGCCATTCCAGGTGACTACCTCATAAAGCTGACTGAGAAAATGCCAAGAAAGCTGTGCAAGAGGTGCCAACTGTGAAGAGTGTCAAATATAAACATGTTCTGGTTTTTTTACTTGTTTGTTTACTAAATAATTACAGATGTGTTTATTCATAGTTTAGATGACTTTAGTATTAATCTACAATGCAGAACATTTTTAAATCATGAAAAACCACCGAATGGCCAGAGGCTGTAATGTCTGGATCTATTTAGATGGGTGTTTAAATTTGGGATATTGCTCAGAGATCCTGTTGAACATATAAAAATCTCTCTCTCAGCTCGTAGTAGAATGTTTTATGCTGCCAAATGTTAAACATCACCAGGAAATAAGAAGTTTAATGTGATTCATACTTTTAATTTTGTACATCTAAAATAACTTGCTTGTTTTTTTAGAATAACTCGCTGCATGTTAACACTTATGTATTACAACAGAATTTAAGAGCTGTTTTCTGTGTTGTCCACTAGAGGGAGTTTGTGAACTGGACAATACTAGAACAGCCTGCTGTTACTTGGATTAGTGAGATGTCTAAACCATCTTTCCATCTGAAATCTTCTATGTCTGCCACATTTCGGATGAATGTTTAACAGGACTTATTACCTTGTGTTACAGATCTTTCCTCTGTAGGAGTGTTTCTCATTCATCTTCATTTGTAAACTCTCTCAGCCTGGAGGAGGATTTTTGAGTCTCGTCGGTTCTTCATGGTCTTGTAGAGTTTGTATTTGTACCAGTGTCACTCCATTTGCTCATCTAAACAGTTGCTTTAATTAGATCTCATCACCATACAGATCTAGAAATGTGCATCTTATTTCTCTTTCAGTGCTGTCAGATTTGAACAAAGCACCATCACCATAAGACAGACTACTTATCAGAGGTTCTGGTTATTAAACTGTAGAAGTTTAGGTTTTGGGTCATATTAGGGATACTGACAATAAATATAACTCTCAGTAATTAATATAAATAAAAGTTAAGCATCAGTGCATCAATAACAGTGTGTCCAAATAAAGTGTAACAACTCACTTAGCGTGTTTAGCTGAACATTAGTACATTATTTCATGACATTTTATTTTTTAAAATAATTTATTTCTAGGTTTTTGCCCATTTTTATCCCCTTCCCAATGTAGTGGTAGCCAATTAACCCCTCCGATCCACTAGGGGGCTCTCTCCATCACTTTGCACTTTTCCTGACTCTAGGAGGGTGAAGACAAGCAGCCTCCGCTGTTGCGTGCGATACAGGCACCGCCTCTTTTTGAACCACCGCTGATACACCGTCACTGGAAAGCCTAATGCGCTCGGAGGAAAGCGCAGGATTCCCAGCTCCGATTGGACCAATCAGTAGACGCCTGAGCCAGCAGCCATTGCAATGTGTGTGTGATAGACAGAGTGAGAGAGCGCCATCTACCTGCCCAGAGAGAGCACTGCCAATTTTGCTCTCTTGGGCCCCGACTGTTGATGTTAAACAGCATGACCGGGATTCAAACTCACGATCCTCTGGTCATAATGTCATCCTTTTAGCCTGCTGAGCCACTCATTTTCAGGATCAAGAGGACAGGATTAAGTGAAATTTAATGGATGGATAGAGTGAAGAGGAGGAAAGAATATGGAAAAAATATAAATAAATCAGTGCTCTGTTGCTCCTCCTCACACTTTCACGATTATCAAATTATGTTCCATCTAAAATTGACTAAAAAAAGTCTCAAAACAACATTTAGAAATAAAATGCCAAGCTTACAGAAGTGTGTCTAAACGAAAGACTGCTCAGGTGAGGCCAAGACTCCGCACAGGTCATCTTGTTTATGTTTACGGCATTTGGCAGAGGCTGATTGAAGACCAGCCGAGCAGCTGCATTCTGGATCAGCTGCAGGTGCCTGATGGCTCACATAAAGACCAGCCAGAAGAGAGTTGCAGTAGTCAAGTCTTGAGATGACGAGAGACTGGACAAGCCCCTGGGAGGCATCCTGGCTTAGAAAGGGTCGGATCCATCAAATGTTGAAAGGGACCTTGTCACAGATAAATCACACCAAAAAACTACACATGAGGACGGAGCAGATACACAGCATATACTTTTAATACATTTGGGGAACAGTGTTCTTAAGAAGTCATTGTAATGAGTCGTAATATAGCACATACCCCCAGCACTGCTTACTGACGTGGCATCACTAGAACAGTTCTTATGGTTCTCTGTGTACAGATAAAAGTGGTCGTTAGACTTTGTGCACTGTTGCACAGCTTTACTGGCATCTTGTACATTTTGGACTTAGAGAGGGTTCTTCAAGGGTTCTTTAGTAAAGATTATGTTTCTGTAAAGAACCATGAACACTCAAACCAATGGGTTCTTGCTGTGTTGAAAAGGTTCTTCAGATTGATGAGGAATGTGCTGTAGATGGTGCTGTAGAACCTTTCTGAAAATGGTTCTATATAGCACCAAAACCAGAACCTTTTTCAGAAAGGTTCTGAATAGAAATATACCGCACATTCCTCATCAACGCTGAAAGTGTTCATGGTTCTATATAGAATCATTTTCTGACTGTCAGCAAACACAGGACGGCAGCTATACGAGCCACCTCAGCAGAGCATCCTACTGCACAAAGCTGGAGTCTGGCCTCCAATCTGCAGATGATTGCTGTTATAGGACACGAAGGCGATTGCCGTAAAGATAATGTGGTGATAAAACTGGCCCTCCAGAAGAAATATTCACACGATAAATGTGTGCTTGGGATGTGTGAAAGTTATAGCAGCACTATATGTGTCCAAGTCTCTGAATCCTCTAGCCTAGTCTGTAGTACCACAGCACATGCTGATGATGATCTGAGAGATCTGGAGCTTCACCAGCAACACAGTCACTGGTCCCAAAATCATACCCTACTACACAGGCCTGAGTTTCTCTGGAAGTCTTCGTATGTGGCTCATTATCACTCCTCTCACAAATGCGCCCTGAAGAATGCAACAATTCTGAGGCTTGTAATGTCTTATCCATCCATCATTATTATACCCGCTTAATCCTGATCAGCGTCACAGTGATGTCTTATACATTTTTGTTTATTAGCTGAACATTTCAATTAATGGTATAATTTTCTCTGAACCAGAAAAAAATGGAGTCATCAACCACAAACATCACAACTACTATGTTGGTCCTCTTCAGGCCTGAACCCTGCAGAAACTTAAACCCAAAATACTGAACCATCCTCAACATCAGGCTTAAACGATCTAGTCACAGCATAACTTTCACAAGATGCTACCATTTGATTCAGTTCTCTTACAGTGAGCTTTGGAGAACATTTTACTTCTCTTACCATCCTTCTCACTGTGCATGGTGGCAAGATACAATTGTGTCCTCTTCCAGGCTTGTTAGTCACAGTTCCAGATGTTTTGAATGTTTTGATGATTGCTCTGACTGTAGATAAGGGCATCTGCAGGTGAGTGGCTATTTTCTTGTAGCCATTGCCTGATTTATGAAGGTCGACACACATCTGCCTTACTTGAATAGTGTGTTCTCTTGTCTTTCCCATGTTTAAGAGTGAGTAAGAGAAATAGACCTCTGTGTAATGCCATATTTATACCCCAGGGAAACAGGAAGTGATGAATTACTAACTAAAGGTTCCTAGTTACTTTGATCCACTTTGTAAACTACAGTAGAAATGACAATAATAGTTAAAATACATTTATTTACAAGAAATTGTTAAGGGTGCCAATAATTGTGGAACAGGTCATTTTATGGGAAATAATTATTTCTTATTCAGGATTTTTTCTTTATTTACTTTTTTCACTTGAGTTGAAGGTTGCTTTTTGCTAAACTTAAATAAAAAATGCATTATTTTAAGGCTTTTAACACATTTTAACAAGGGGCGCCAATAATTATAGAGGGTGTTGTAACTTAGAAATCCGGCTGCCCATATGGGCTCCACTAATGAAAAATTATATTCTCAATCAAGCTGGTCCTGAAAAGTTTGACAGGTCAATTCCCCCAGACTTGGCATGGACCAATTTCTTAAAAAAAACATTTCCACCTACCCCCAGTCTGTAATTACTGTTTTTATTATTTACCCTTTATTTATATACTTATTTACTTTTTGTTTGTTCCCCCTCTGCATTTGTTTTCCAACATAACTTTTCAATCAGGTTTAGATTTGTACTGTTTGCTGGACGCTGGTCATGTCACTGAGTTGATGCCTTTCCTGTTGTTAGATGCGGTATCATTCTGAACTAATGACTGAAACTGATGCTAATGAATGCCATCTCCAGCATACTGCAGGTGTTTGTTCTTAGTATCTTCCACAGCTTAGCTTTTATCATCAGAAGTTAGCCAAGACTGCATGTTATGTTGTAAATCTGCACGTCAGTATCTAGCTTTGACTCAAACTAAGAGCACAGCATGGCTGATGTTTGCAGATATGGACTGACAGGGAGTTTGGTGTTGTTGAGGCGAAGTTGAAAGCAAGTGCAACACACGTCAGATTGTGTAAAGTGTGATATTCAGCGGCAGAGGATCAGAAACAAGAAATTTCAGCATAAAAAGGCTCTTTGATGTTGACTTTAAAATCGAATGATGCACTGGCATCTGTCAATGTCGGTCATCAAAGATATTTTCCCCATTTTGTAACTGTAGGACTTTCTCAGCTTCTCAGTCCTGGTTCTAATAAACACTTTTATATTCCTCAACTGAGCTCGAGAATGACTTACTAAACCTGTCACACCTAATGTGTCTTCAGGAGATTTTGAACTCGTCCCCTTTAATCATTCAAATCTGTTTTCAGAGAGCGAGCTTTATGTATTGTTTTCTGACGCTATATTAAAAGCTTTGCTTCTCCCTGCGCTAAACATTCAGAACTAAATGCAGCCCAGAGTGGCTCAGCAGACTAAGGCTGACACTATGATTTGAGGATCCTGAGTTTGAATCCTGATCTTGCTGTTCACAAACTGGCTGTGCTCTCTCTGGGCAGGTAAGATGGCACTCTCTCCCCAGCACTACTAAGTAATCTGCTCGCTCAGGCGTCTGCCAGGTGATCCATCAGGACCTGGGGATTCTGCGCTTTCCTCCGAGCGCATTGGCTGCCCGGCCACCATGTATCAGCAGCAGTTTAAAAGAGGCGGAGCTTGACTTCACATGCATCGGAGGAGGCCTGTGTTAGTCTGCACCCTCCTAGAGTCAGAGACGTTACAAGTGATAGGGAGAGTCGATAGAAAAAGATGCATTAGGCGACGTGTACATCTGGGTAAATTTATAATAATAATAATAATTATTATTATTGGTGTTGTTGCTATTCTTATTTTAAATTAAACAGAAACTAGTACACATATTTACATAAAGAACTTTAATATGACTTTCAGTGGATTGAGTTTTTGCATGTTTAGTTCAGTCGAGAATCAGTTAAATTATTGGCATAACTTTGCAACGTGGCATCTTAAAAGACCACCTAACACAGACTTCATCCCTTCATAATGAGATTTCTAAGTAATCAGATGTGCTACTTAAAGCAGGCTAACAGAATGGCACACCAACTTTACCATCTGAACACATTACTGCTCAGTGCTGGATCTACAAAATTTTACCAGGGGGGCCAAAAGAATGGCAGAGAGCACTGGCAGGGTGGTATGTTCCTATAACATTCAGGCAAGTGAGTGATGACTCAATTCTAGCCCACACTTACTACTTTCCTTGGCTCATCTACCACAATGGGATGACGGTGCTGGTTTCCAAGTGCCAAAACACAGCCTCAGTTTAACCTGAATTACACTCAGGTGGCAGGAGCCCACAGTAGAAATAGCATTAAAACATTTCCTGTGGGAGGTTGTATTACAGCAACTTGTGGCCCAGAGTTCAAAGGTCATGACACACATTAAACATGACTGTACAGCTGGGACAGTTTTGACATGTAACGCACACATACCTGGTAGTGTATAAATTAGGCCTAAAATATCTAATTTTGGTCATATTCATGTAAATATCAAGTATTTACAAGTAATTTACAATTAAGTCCTCTCCACACTTGGGGCCCTGGTAATTCAGTGCCACTCCCCCCCCATGATGCCCCTGACTGTGGGACCTTAGCTATACCGGAGGTTCTATTTTTAAATATACATTTTTGCCAATTTTCTCCCTTTGATGAATGTGGTAATCGCCAATTAACCCAACCCATTAGTGGCTCCATCACTTTGCACTGTCCCTGACTTTCGGAGGGTGAAGACAAGAACACGCCTCCTCCGTTGCGTGTGATACAGCCACCACCTTTTTTTGAACTAGGCTTATACACCATCACTGGGGAGCCTAACGTGCTCAGAGGAAAGCGCAGGATTCCCAGCTATGAATGGACCAATCAGTAGACGCCTGAGCCAGCAGACACTGCAATGTGAGAGTGATAGAGAGTGAGAGTGCCATCTACCTGCCCAGAGAGAGCACTGCCAATTTTTGCTCCCCGGCTGTTGATGGCAAACAGCATGACCGGGATTCAAACTTGTGATCTGATCATAGTGTCAGCGTCTTAACCTGCTGAGCCACTTGAGGCATTATACCAGAGGTTCTGTGTTAACACTGCTTTGCTAAGTTCTGTTTAAATAGCACAATATACTTTGAATTATTCTGAGTGTTTCTGCTTTTCCTGTTTATTCACACATGGGGTAGCCATGGCCTAGTGGTAAGGATCTGGTCTTGTGACCAGAAGGTCGCTGGTTCGATCCCCAGACAGGACATGATTGAAGTGCCCTTGAGCAAGGCACCTAACCCCTTAACTGCTCCCTGGGCGCCGGTGGATAAGGGCTGCCCACCGCTTCGGGCACAAATTGTCACAGCCTAGTGTGTTCACTAGTGTGTGTGTGTGTGTGTGTTTCACTGCACAAATGGGTTAAATGTGGAGGTCAAATTCCATTGTGTGCAAATCATATTGGCAAATCTTAATCATATTTCATACATTACCAAATATGCTACATACATTTTCTCTTGTTGATGTTATGTTGATTTATCATTCTGAGTAAATCAGTACGTACCAGGTAGTTTTCAATTAAAGATACAGGTATGTGCAAGAAAAATACTTGTAAGTACTAAAGTTTTGTGTTGAATATCAGGTATTTCAAAAGTTCAGGGTCAAGAGGTTTTTAGTGTCATTTCAGCTACATACACTACAGTACATAATGAAACAAAACAACGTTCCTCCCGGACCAGGAGCAACACAGAACACAAGTGCAATGACAACATACAACAAACATGCAATGGTACAGGTCCTATATTATAGTACAAGCCCTCTAACCTAGACTAAGACACATTACAGGACAAATGTAAAGATTGCTGTGCTCTCTCTGGGCGGGTAAGATGGCACTCTCTCGCCAACGCTACTAAGTCATGTCGGCTGGCTCAGGTGTCTCTCTGGTGAACCATCAGAACTGGGGGATCCTGTGCTTTCCTCCAAATGTGTTGGCTGTCTGGTGGTATCAGCAGCAGTTTGAAAAGAGGCGGAGCTTGACTTCACATGCTTCAGAGGAGGTCTGTGTTAGTCTTTATCCTCTTACAGTCAACAACATTGCAAAGTGATAGGGAGAGTCATCAAATGGGTGGGTCGATTGGCTACCAAACACACTGGTTAAAAAAATTACACAAAAGCTTACACGAACACCACCGTAATGTCATATTTACGAGAGGGGAAACTCGGAGTTGGTGGCATGTCAATAACAAATCATTTCAGCTGATGACTCTTACAGGCAGTCTGGTGCAGATATTAAAACGTTGTGCAGAGATAATAAAACAAGTAAAACTAAAATATTTTTGTAATGGTGTCCATTCTCTGACCAAAAACCTCTGAACTCATAAGTAGAAACTTGAAGGAGGACTTGGAGGCAGAAATACATTCACTTAAATTGATGGATCACATCTGATCTACAGACTAGGACTAACAGAGTTGATAGTAGCCTGTGTGTTTGCCAGACTGTATATAAGAACTGGACGAAACGTGAAGCCAAAATGTCTCTGATGCCCTCTAGTGGCTGGTTGCAGTACAATTTTAAAACCCGCCCACAACCTTTATATTGAATGGGAGTGACAGTAGTCTTTGAAATGATTTTCCTCATTCACTGATTTGCGGTGTTGTGTTAATGTCGCATGCTGTACCTATACGAATTAACCCCCCAGTGTTTATCTTTACCATAAATGTGTTTTATTTAGAGATATTTTTAAAAATGGGGTGATTAGGTGATTGACATCTTGGTTGAGTTGATTGACAGCTCATTCTAAAGTTGTGGGTGTGCACAGCAGCTAAGGCTAGAAGTACAGCTCAGCTTATTTTACATTCTGTCACTCTGTTAATAAGATTTGATCACTTTGACGTGTCTGAAGAGAAGTGACATCTCGTTCAGCAGGAAGTTGTACTAACAGACACTCAGGAGGACGTTATTGGCAGTTTTCTTAAGTAAGTGGCTCATTTCTGTATCTGAGTAATGTAGAGTTTCAACATGGCCTGGCTGCGTGCTCCCGGCAAAAGGGGCGTCACCCCAACAGAGGGGGCGGGGTTTCCGTCTCTACTGCGCATGCTCTGGTTGCAATTTGCATCTAATACGCAAGCGATATGGCAGCATCCATTTCAGACATTTTTTGGCTTCAAACTGTCACAATGGAGTAAACATTAGCATACTGTCCAGTTCTTGTATACAGTCTGTGGTTTGTGCTTTTAAATTGACATGTTTGGTTTCTGCTCCGAGTAACTGAACACAACAAGAAAGTTTTGTTTTTACTTTTGTTTTAATGTTTGTGTTCTTCAGTTTAGCTTTGTTATTATTTCTCATCAACAGCAGAACAAGTTGTACACAAAATGCTAAACTTTAACTGTACAGTTAGCATGCAAAGCTAATCAGTATAAAACTTAATATTTGGGCCATGACGTTTCCTTATTGACACGCCCCCAGCTCAGAAAACAAGCCACACCCACTAGAACACCTGTAAGAGATTATAGTGGTGATCACGACTTGAAGGCAGCATTAAATAGATTATAACATTATGAGAAATGCAATTTGTGTGATTAATATGACATGTTTTCATAAATCTGACACTTTTGTGCTGTATGTTTGTGCTTTGGACACAGATGGACGTTCTTGCTGAAGATTATTTGTATTATTATCTAATATGCGGTGTACATTACTGTTTTCACTGTGAATAAGGAAACAGAATAATCTGAATGAGGTCAGTGGTACCAGTTTGCCTTCTTTTTCTCAGTTGTGAGGGTCTTTTGTGTCGAATTAAATGAGCTCGCCGTCGTTTTAAACACTATTCGTTGTTTCATGTGATGTTTTTGTCCTGAGATTAAGAAGAAGCTTGTCTTTCAAGTACTTCATCAGCGCCCTGTTTTGAAACGCCGGGCTTTATGTTTATCCACCTGCATTGGGAGTAGCCCCGCCTTCTCCGCTACGATTGGCCAGTAGTATCTCGCTTCCTCTGCTTGGATTGGCTGAGAGGGAATACTCCTAAACAGCCCAGGGTGAGTAAAGTCACTAGCGAATCACAACGCAGGCATCGATATACTACTGACCAATCACAGCGCAGGAGGCGGGCTTTCCGTAATGTAAGTGTGAAAAAAAACGGCGCTTGTGTGATGGACGCTGAGAGCGCTTCGGTCAGGGGCCACGTTTAGCCTGAGCTCTGTGTATAAGAGGCTTATCTCATCCCGCGTCCAGCCTCTCCACTAAATCCACATCTGTACGGACTTGTGATACGAACGAGGACTCACGCGTGTGTGCGGGAGGGGGCGGAGGGGGGAAAACTTCCATCTCTCCTCACCGCGCGGCACGATTTTCAGTGTTAGCCAGCGGTTTACTACTGGAGTTGGATGCAGCCGGAGGGAAGTTGTGGGCAGTCATAGGCGAACCCCCCGGTGCAGCGCAGCGCCGGGGAGCCACCCGTTCAGTCGCCCGTCTTTATGCACTCCTACCCGAGAAGACCGATGGCTAAGATCAGGGTCTCGTACGAGTACTCGGAGGCGGAGGACAAGAGTATCAGGCTCGGGCTCTTCCTCATCGCGTGCGGCATCCTGTCGCTCTTCATCCTCTGCTTCTGCTGGCTGAGCCCCACCTTACAGAGCATGAGGAGCAGTCCGACCAACTGCACGGTGATCTCCGTGCGCCGTCTCGAGGAGCGCTTCGAGTGCGTGTTCACGTGCGGCGCCGACTGCAGAGGCACGTCTCTGTACCCGTGTCTGCAGATCTTCGTCAACAACTCCGAGTCCAACTCGGTCGCGCTGCTGCACTTCGACGAGCAACAGCTGGTGCTCAACCCCAAGGTAAGCCTGTTTCTGCAGTTAGCGGCCAGTTAGCTTCCGTTTAAAGCTTTTTAAGAGCGTGTTGTTGGTCTTTGAGCACTCATTCACACACTTGAGGCCTCTTACGAACTTTTCCCATAAGTTTTGGTGGGTCTTCCATGTCTCTGAGAGCTACATAACAGTACTGTCGCCAGGCTTTGTAACAGTCTAAAAGTCTTGTTCTGAAAGCCCAGATAAACAAATTTTAATAACATTACTTGTGCCACTGATACACATCTTAATAGTGTAAACAAATGCTTCATTTACTTTAAAAACGAAAGGCTGCTAGCATTGCTAGCATAGTATCTCTGGACCTAATCCACATTTTAAAGTCTATTAGAAGCACTTTGTCTTTGGATAAAAGAACTTAAAGCTGGTGTTGTCCTGTAGGAAAGGATCATCCATTGTCCACCATGTTCAGAAATGTCCAGTTTCACCAGATTAGCAGCTAACTTTTACACTTTTAACTTTTTGATTTGACATTTTCGTTACACTGTCAGGGCAGTTTGTTTATTAGAGTAAGCTAAAGATGTGGTAATCAGATTTGTTTACATTTTGAGTCATTTTGTGTTGGGACTGACTGAGCTGGTCCGTTTGGGGTCTGGTTTTATATATTCCAGTGTTTTGATAATGTGGTTTAACCCCCTACATACATATTGTGGCTGTTGTAAAGTCCCAGCACAACATGAAATTCATAACAAACACACATGTACATGCTGTGACATCGCAGGTGCTAGGTGAATTTAGCATGCTAACAGGGGTGTTTTGCTAGCTGCACTAATGGTACATGTCAATGGTTATAACGGTCCTTTATGACATCATTCCACAGGTACGTTAATGCCATGGTAACGCTTACACTTCCGCGCTGGCAGAAACGGACCGCTCTATTTTCACCTGGTTTCCATGGCAACATTGAGGGGAACTCCTCTGATTTGAAGTGTTTTTATTGAGGACGAATGACTGAGCGCTTTGATTTGCCTTTAGGGTTCTAGTGAATGAATTACTGCGGATAATAGCCTCATTCAGCATTTAATATAAAAATAGCAAATATCCCCATTCAGAGGACCTGCACATGTAGATTTATAGAAACGCTGATATTCATGCATCAGACCAGTGTGTAGAAAAGAGCTCAGTGTGATGTTACAGCCAGCACTCTCAGCCATTTTACATACACTAGACTATGTCTCCATCACACAAATCAATTATGAAATATTTTTGTAACATAAAGGGCAGCTGGCATTTTCACGTTTATAAGTAATCATTTAATCAAATATGTTTAACAGGCAGTTGTACCTTTTTGTCTTTAACCCCAGTCACTCGTTTATAAACGTATTCTTAGTCTGGCAGAACAATCCTGATTTAAATCTACGATATAGTAAACTAACTTTCATCACATGTCACTTTGGCATTAGCTAAGATACCAAACCTTATTTTTTATTTCATGGACATTAACTAACTGTCATAAGCTAACAGTCACTGAAAGCAGTCAGATGATCAGTATCTTCTTACTGAAAAGTCTTCAGAGCGTATTTTAAACCAGCCTGCAGGACAACCACATTTTTACATTTCCATTTTGGTTCAAATTAGGGATGCACCGAACAAAATGAAACATTTGGCTGAATACTTGAACATTGTTCTTCATTTATATAAATGATTATAAAATTAATAACTAAGCTATTTCCAAAAAAGTCTTGTAGTTAGTCAGGAATGAATGTTTATATTTGAATAAGTTGGTTTGACATCATTAGGTTTAATAACCTGAGTTTAACTGATTATTTTGTAATATTTGAATATAAAACAAATGTTAGACAATAATATATGAATATGCATGAAGATGCATCTGTGTTACATTATTAATAATATTTATTAAAAACATTAAACAAAGTGATGAAAATGTCTAAAATGAATGATGTAAGTCACATGGATGTTTTGTGTGTTTAATGTGAGTGTCATTGGCTACAGACACTGAAACACTTCACATTTCTTCTGCTAATTGTGAGACGATCCCTAACACTGCAGCAGGGAGCACAAACACAAAGCTAAGCGGCTGTATTCTGGCGTCATCTTAAGTGTAGTTTAGTAAAGGTTGTGCTTGTAGTTTGTTGTCTTCTTCTGTAACTGTGCTGGTGAATCTGTTTTGTTCGTGAGGAAAAGCAGAATTCTGAATGTCGTTAAAAACTCATCGCTCCTTATAAGCTATTCAGTCTTTCACTTATTAGGCTGAACACTGAAAGCATATTTTTTGCCATTTTCAGCCAAATATTTTTGGGTGCCGAATATTAGTATATTTATGTAAAATATATGAAAACCGTCTTTTTCTTTTCAGTAGTTCTCTGATAAAAGTTGATGAATAGTCGTGTGAGAAAAGTAAACAAAAACGGGTTTACTTGTGATCAGGGTGGTGGATGGATGGATGGATGGATGGCCTTATGCAAAAGTTTGGATGCTCCTAATTAAATTACATTTTGCTGATGTGTGAAAATGAAAATGAGGGAAATCTATGAAAGTGAAAATAAGTCCTCTACAGGGCACAAACTTTAATACATTGGGGGGAAAACATACAAGATCTAATATGCCATATGTTTTGCACAGGCCTTGAGTCAGTTTGCTGAGTTGGAAGCAGCATGGGATCCAGAAACAGGAGTTTATTACTCAAGATACTTGGCTGTAAAACAAAATTGATTATGAAAGCATCCAATGCTGTGGTGATGAAAATACAGGACTATGGTGACATACAATGACTCATTAAATAGCAATGTAATTAGACATGGGATGACACAGCAGGGCTTTATAATGGCATGACGTAACTGGGGGTGGAGACATGAGCAAGACACGTGGAAAACGTAAACAAACAAGCACCTTGAGACAAGGCGGGGCCATGGACGAGGCAGAGGTGGGAGGGTTACATCATGGTCATGTTTAATTCACTATATAAAGAGTAAGTGTGCACTAAAGCATGTAGAAGTTTGTGTAGAAGATGAGTGAGCTTAGAAAATCAATAAAACATGTAGTTTAACCAGAGGTGCCCAAACTTTTCCACGAGACCATAAACATATATCATCACTCGGCACTTTAGTAACTGTGCCCTTGGGGCGAGGAAGGAGCACAGTCACTACAGCATGAAAGTGAACACTAAAATGATATGATGGGATTAAACTGATGGAGATTTCATTACGCACATCCTAAAGTTTCCTTCCACGTTACCCGCGCTGCTGTTCAGGACTCACTGGTGGGATTTTAAACGCAGAACCAAAATATCATCAGACTCTCGCAAAAGTAGCATACACTGTTTTCTCTCATAATAAATATCGGTGCACTTGAAATCTCAAATACTCTTGGAATGTTTGTTTTTAATCAAACAAAACCTTATTAGCAGAGCATCTGCATCTAAATCACAAGTAGCTGGTGTCCTTCAGATGCTCCCTTTGATGCAGCTCAGGCATCGCATGGATTTGTTATATTCCACCAGCAGCACACTTTAGTGAACAAAATGATGTTTTGATGAAACAAAACTGGGTTAATCCAACACTTTCACATGTATACCAATACAACAGACAAACCACAGCATTTAGCAGACCGTTTTCTCCACAGCAACATAGTTTTAGTCATTTTATATTTGTAGGCAAATTTTAATTATACATTTTACTTAGAAATGAAGAGTCAGGAGACTGGATCTTCAGATTTCAAAGTTTATTCAAAGAAGACAGGCATAGCTTGAGTCCATCACCAATCCAGTCCAAAGAAAACCTCTTCTTCAGGGTTTACATACAGGGAGGGAGGGTACAAGAAGAGGGTCAAGGGGTAGAGGGAGGGGACAACAAAGAGTGAGAGGTTTGACACAACTAAGTTTCTGCCAATTTTGCCAGTGTTCTCCCCTTCCCAATGTGGTAGTAGCCAATTAACCCATCCACTAGTGGGCTCTCCTCAGCACTTTGCATTGTCTCTGACTGTAGGTGGGTGGTGACATGTGGCCACCACCTCTTTTCAAACTACCCCTGATACACCGTCACTGGGGAGCCAACACGCTCGGAGGAAAGCGCAGGATTCCCAGCTCCGAATGGTCCAAGCAGTAGATGCCTGAACCAATTTTTGCTCTCTTGGGCTCCGGCTGTTGATGGCAAACAGCATGACCGGGATTCAAACTCACGATCCTCTGATCATAGTGTCAGCGTCTTAGCCTGCTGAGCCACTCGGGGAGTCAACAACTAAGAGTTTCTAATCAAATACAAGCAGGAAGGTGAATAAGTTATATGTGCTGTTAGCATTACACATCTGCAAAACAGGAGAAGTGTGAAACCGTGGTGAGGGGTTTCTGTAACCAAACCAAAAACGGAAAGATAAGGTAGCCTAGACACACGGTGCTTTCACACCTGAAAGTCTGGACCATGCTCTGAACCAAGGTTCGTGGATTTGTACACTATATATTTGGTCCGGTTAGGTTTGTTTTCACACAATTTTTGTGAGCGCACCAAAGACTTTTACTATGACACAACTATGTGCTGTCATCATCACTTGCGTGCGGTGCATCTTGTTGAACGTTTGCGTCAACTTCCTGTATTTGGTCCAAAAGTCCAAACCTTCTAGAAAAGTCTTTTCACACTGCACAAGAACCAGACCATGGTTCAGAAGGTCTGGACCGAGACCACCTCTTTTGGTCGGACCAAATTTTGCTGCTTTGGTCCGGACCGTGGTTCGCGGCCGCTTTCACATCTGCTATTTTGGTTCAGACCAAACTGAAAAGTCCGAAAGTCCGGACCAAACAATGTAGGTGTGAAAGCCCCAAAGAAAAAGGTAAACACGTGTTGGAGAACAGTAGATACTGAACCTAAAAAAGATCTACGTTTTCTCTCAGGAGTCTTGCCCAAAGACTCTTATTGACACATTATGTGCTTGCTTAAGCTATTGATTGAACATTAATCTGCCACATGAGGAACATTAGTAGTATTCACTACACCACATCAACCACTCAGAACAGGAACAGGACACACAAAAATACGTTTTGCTGCATTTGTAATAGGGTTGAGCCGGATACTCGTCTAAAGTGTAACGAATAAAGGATTGTTGACAAGTAACGAGCATGACACGAGTAAAACTCTTCAATATCTGTGCTCGTGCTGAAGGAAAATCCTCATGGGGTAACTGACTGTCTTCAAGATCTGTGATTGGCCAGTCACACGGAGCACCTGCCCCTCCCTACACAGACACATGCTGCCAGAACTGTGCCCCACTCATACCCACATACACCTTAATCAACATTCTTTAACTTTGTGTGGGGAAAAATGCCAAGAACGTTCGGTAGTAAAAATAAATAAATAGCTGGAAAAAAAAATCGGTTTGATCATAAAATTAGAAAAATAAAAAGTTGTGTTGAGTATGACGACTCTTGTTCATGCATACTTACTAGTTCATAATTTCCTACTGCATGAGTTGTATTCATTCATGCACTTAAAAATATATATAAAAAAACTGGTTCTGTAAATATTTCTCTTACTTTTGTGATCAACAACATTGATTTGGATCTCAATTTTGAGGCTGTTCTGTAAATATGTTTCAAATAAACAATCAGTCCACATCGATTTCAGACTTAAAATAATGTACTGATTTAAGCCCCACCCACTTCCTGTTAAACCACGCCCAATTCCGGTTTAAGCCTCGCCCACTCTGAGTACAGATAATTTAGATGGTTGAACAGATACAGATAGTGGTGTACTCGCTCATCCCTAATATGTAGTACTTTATTATTAGCCACAATAAAAAATGTACCGATCCAAACCTGACACTTAAGGTCCAGCTGTGTAAAACCTTTCTAAGAGAAATGACCATATTTGATGACATGTGATGTTAGATCTGTATTTTCTTCGCTCTTCTCTTTGAACAGCTATTAAAGATCTCAGTTTTGGTCCTCTGGACTTGACTTGTGAAAGTTTGGTGTTGGTTGCTTGTACCGTACAGGAAGAGTGAGGGTGCTGATGCTGATGATAGAGATGACGTTGAGGAAGAAGAAGTAAAGATTAAACTCGGTGACTGTCTCAGAGTGATGTGAGAAGATTGATCACGAGGGTGATGAGAAGGTGTGTTTGTGTGTGTGTGTGTGTGTATGAACCCCTCACAGGAGCACTGACCTTTCAGAATATGGGGTAATGAGATCGCAGGTCTCGGTAAGCGGTGCTGGCTAATGACTTGATTAAACCACCTGTGGGATGTGAGTGACATGACATTATAACGGAACCACAGCCTGGCTCTTTCAGTCCTGCCTCTCTCTATAGTAATCTACCGTTCTGTACCAGCTTCTGATTGTACCCGTACGGCAAAATTCCTGATGTTCTCCCGTTCTCAGAAACCCGATGTTGTTTAATCTGAAGGCTTATACTTCGTGACTCTCATATATCTGGGTCATACCAGCTCATCTAGTGGCGGGCAGGTCACGTTATTTATTTATATGGAAAAATCCAAGCAGATCCTATTTAATTCATCACAACAATGCAAACGTTTTAAAGCACTGCTGCAAATCATTTTACTTCATGTTTATAGTGTTGCAGGTCCTAAATATCTTTAATATTAGGCATCCTTACAGAATGCCTGAACAAAAATGACATGTAAATGCAAAACTAAAACTGTTTATAGAGCTCTGGTGGAACTTTAAAGATGTCCATGTGGTGTTTTGTTTTTCATATGCAGTGAAGTAAGCAGTCAGTGCCACGACTGAGTATGTCTGGTTTTAAACAGTGGATCAATAGTAATCTCAAAATCACAATATCGGACACGTCATACGTCACACAGCTAATCAACCAATCCCTTCAACCTGCCGACGGGGCTTTATATCCAGCTATAGTGTAGAATTTTGACTTTTTTTCTTTAGATAATGGCAGAGACATGTTCTGTTTTGGAGATGCTAAAGGAGAAACTGTGAACCTTCATATTAGTGCTGGGCGATAAAAATGATATCGGTTTGTTTCACGATAATTTTTCCCTCGATGATGCTGATGATAAGCCGGGACAATAGAATTTGATAAGCATTAACGTTTGTTTCCATTTTATGTCTAAGCAGCTTGACGGTGAGTTGTGACGTGTGATACTGCTCTTCGTTAGACAAAACCTCTTCACCGGCGTTGCCACTCAGGGCTCTAGAGTGTGACCAATTTGGTCGCACATGTGGCCTAATTTCTCAATGGTGCGACTAAAAAAAAATCTGAGGTCGCACTGGTGCGACCAGCCGTTCGAAGGGAAAAAAAAACTCTCAGCGACTCTGAAGTCTCCCTGTGGTTCAACAACAGACACATATTAGACTCATATTGTGGTCTAAACCAATTAGAGATAGTGAAGGGCGGGACCGATTGGCCGTGGTTCCATTCTTATGTCAGAGATCAAAGGCTTGCTAATATGTTAACTGCAGTACTTTAACAGTTCTAAAGGTTTACAACTTTGCAGTAGGAGTGTGTGTTCTTTATCTTGTTAATAATTAATTTTGTTACATTGTTATATTTTCTACTTCTCTGCCAGACACATAAGAGTACTATTTTGTTATTTTTAAAAAATTGTTAGCTAGACTTTTTTTACGTTAGAAATTTTACCTCTTCTGGGCAGGGGAATCAAAATGTAAATTTACTAAGTTTAGTTCAAGTGAAATCTTTAACTATGTATTTAAGTTATTTGCATTCGTGTTCCTGTATATTATGTTCTGGTAATAAACATTGTAATATTTTAAATAGTAACATTTCATATATTTAGTCTGATGTTTTTTAGAAAGATGTTATTTTAAAACGATGACAGTGTTAGAAAATGTAATATTGTGATAATTTTCAAAATTGATCAATATAGAAAATTTTATCGTGATGACATTTTTGGCCATATCGCCCAGCTCTACTTCATATATTACCAAAGGGTCTAAAAATCAGAGTGAAATCAGTGCAGTTGCTGGTTCAGCATTATTTTTTAAATTCTACTCTAAAACGGATGGTTTGCCAACTTTTAATTATAACCAGATGATGTTAATTTTACATGCCTTGGGAATACACAACTTGGGTTAAATGACTGACACTGGGACATTTTACATCAGGTTTTGTGAAGAAATGTACGGTATGTGCCAACCAAAACATTTTATAGCAACAACAAACCAAAGTTCACAACCAAGCTACGGCAGCTTCATCAGGCTAAGGTAGACGCCTACAGAAGTGGAGACAGGACTCTGTACAAGTAGGCCGGAAACACACTAATCAAGGAGATCAGAATGGCAAAAAAACTTTCAGAAAAGCTGAAAAATCAGCCAAAGAAACAGGTCAGTGGATGCAGTAAACGTGGTTGTGCTACATCCTGCAACACCTCGAACACACTGCGTCATATGCGAGGTTTCTGGATTTCAGCTCTGCATTCAACATCATAATCCCAAATATCCTCTCGTCCAAAGTCTCCCAGCTCACCGTATCTCCCGAGGTGTTGTAATTGTTACAGACAGTTATTACACTCATCCTAACACTGTACACCATAATTCATTACTTTGTACACTGTTGCATGCATTACTATGTATATTACGTGTCCTTAATTGAATCTCTATGGTGCTTGTGTATTGTGTGTTTATTATTTGTCCCTGTACAGTGTGTTTACTATGTATGTATATTGTGTATTGTCTATAACTATGTCCAGAACATGTATATTGTTTATAACACTAGTCACCAACAGCAGGAAACACATTCATTGTGTGTACCAACATATTTGGCCAATAAATCTGATTGTGATTCTGATAAGGTTAGATACTATCTATGGAACATGTCTCCTGGGCAATTATTCAAGCCATGCAAAACCAGACTTTCAGAAAAGATGTGGAATACTGATTTGTCTGATCACAATACATTTCTGCTGTGTGATGGTCCACCGATGTCTCAGTGCAGGAGCGGTCGTAGCCTGGCATCTGGCATCCCCACCTCCCCTGCACAGGGCGAACAGCCACTCCCTCAACACCACCCACATCGGGGTTGGGCACTCATGCCACCTTTGACGAGATGCATACTGGGCATCTGCCCATATCGCCCGTATCAGAAATGACCGCTGCCTCAGAGCCTTCTTCACATGGTTAACACAAGGCATCTTTTTAACACAGTAAAGTTTTAAATGCCATTTGTTAATGTGAAAAAAATGTTTTGTGTTTTCCCTGCTGTCCCAACTTTTTGTAATTTGGGGTTGTAGTGTTTGACTTTTTTTTTAAATATACACTGCTCAAAAATTAAAGGAAACACTAAAATAACATCCTAAATCTCAGTGAATAAAATATTCCAGTGTAAAATCTTTATTTATTACATAGTGGAATGTGTTAAGAACAAAATAAC
>BRDA01012664.1:4287-32728 GCA_036984385.1 Crenuchus spilurus | reverse complement strand
AAAAATCTAACACAACAAATGTTTAGCATTTCTTTCTTGCACTTACTGTAAGTCCATCCACAATCGTCCTCTTAGGGGTGCCCTGGTGATGGTCCTGGATGGCGGCACAAAAATGTGCAGGGCAAGGGATGCTACAGGACCACTTCTACACAGCAGAAATAGACTTTATAGGGACATTGGCTTCAGGAACTTCTTGTGCTTGGATGACGATGCTTAAAATATTGTAATGCTTTGTCCTGAAATTTGAAAGTAGCTGCATAGCTTTCCACAGTGTCAACTTGGAACGATTGGACCTGCCTGACTGTACATGGACTGGGTTTGCTTGTGGCATTTTATAATGAGTCACATTCACTGTATTCTGCTGAACACTGCCCTTGGTAGGAGTGTGATGTGAAAACAGCTTTTTGAAAATCTGTCTGGACAAACGGTGGACATTCTTGTGTTAATGACAATCATTTAAACAGATGAACACATCACATTTAGACAAACCAGGTATGCTTGTTATCAATACAGGCCTACCCTACTGCTGACTATTAGTTGTATATTGGCTGCTCTCACTTTGTCTTCTGTGCTAATGTGTTAGAACTTGGAATGAAACCTCAGCAGCACAGTTATTGATTTTAAATTCCAAAAACACTTAATATTTGGGATTTTTTTTATATGAAAAAAGCTGCAGAAGAAAAAAATTTTGAAGCTTATGAAAATGAACTGTTTTAAAATGTGGTGAAAGTACATTTCAGCATAATTTTAGTCCAAAATCTATGCAAACATATTCAGCACAGCTGCAGTAGACTTCTCCAGTTAATAAACACCAACTTTACACCTTGGTTCTATAGTAACTTCTGCAGTAAGACTGAGAAGCAGCAACCAATCACTGACCTGCTGATACACGGTGCCCGCATAGCAACAGAAATGTAGCCAATCAGCATCCCCCAGTCTGCTGTTAATCTCTGACCTGCTGCAAGAGATATGAATACCAACAGAAATGTAGCCAATCAGTGTCCTCAAATCTGTTGCCTAAAGGCCGCCAGTGGTGGAGCAGGAACGTCAGATGTTATTGACATGTAATTCATGTCTCTAGAAATGCTATTATTGTGTCTTAATAGTGTTTTTGCACATTTTATTGTATATGTTTCTGAACCAGACTCTTGGTAATCTAATGAGATATATATATATATATATATATATATATATATATATACACACTTTACTTTATATCTTGGTACATTTTCTAACTAATGCCAGTTTTTATTAACTATTAGTCCGCCTTATGTTTTCACAGAGCACTGCTATCCTGCAGCTTGTGTTAAAGAATACTAGGATGGTTGTGGAAACTGACTGGATATGGCTCAAACAGCTCCACCTAGAATATTTTCCACCACTGTTTTAAAACATAAACACATTGTCTGGCTGGTTACATTTATGAGTAAGATTAAGTTACATGAGATTAAGGAAGATTAAGGGCACAGATTTATTAGGTTACATGCCCATTGCACAAAAAAACTGTCAGTATCTGAGTCTCTGTGTGTAAAACATCTAAAAAACATTACATGTGAATAAATCTCAGAATAAATCTAATTGAAAGAATAATAATTATTTGGAAGTTCATCTTCATTTACATTAGGGTAGCCATGGTTAAGCTGTATGTTTAATTTATTTATTTTTAATGTGAACAAACTTGTACACTTTAATATGTATTTAGTCTTTATTTTATTTATTTATTTAATAATTTGGGGACAAATTAAACATGGCCTATGTATAAGTTCTGGCACAATGAATACTGTAGAGGTGAACTTGTCTTATTTTCAACAAAATGTGTAATTTGAGTAAGGGTGCCCAGAATATTTGTATATATGACATATAGCATCATAAATAAATGTTTTTAAATTCATACACACACACTGTACAATTCATGTATGTGGATTTACATCATGTTTATATGATGTATTATATGAAGGTGTTCACATTATAAACCTCTGTTACATGTATATTACACATACGTCTAATTTTTCTATTAGGATGGGTTTTAAAAATTATTTTTAATTCAAATCGATATAAATCTGAGATCAATCTTTAAAATTTAATCTTGTGTGACCAGACGTTGTTTTTCCGTGCAACTTCTGGCCTCACCATCAGTCCTCCGTACTAATCGACTTTATTGTGTGTGTTTTGAGTTCATTCTTCATGTAAACACTAATATTAGTAATAATGATAGGTTGAGTGCTCCTTGTACAATTACAGCATCAGTTCTCTGAAAATCTTTTTTAATATCCAAACTAAACCTGTTGTTACTGAAACATCCCTAAATGAATCAATATTGAATCAGATTGAATCAAATTGGAAATCGAATCGAATTAGGACTGTGTGAATCGAATCGATTCAGGAAATCAGTGGTGATGCCCAGCTCTAATGTCTATATGTATATACTGTTCATATGTGTTAAGCTGTTATCAGCGACGGCACCTAATCACACTGTCATTTTCAAAGGAGTTTGTTTCAGGGCCCTGTTACCATAGAAACTCTTTCTGTTGAGGGTTACAGAGTTTGCTTATGATCTGAGATTATAGCTTTTGATCTGCTCCAATTTGGACCACATGACCTGCTGTCTCTTTTGCCGCGGGCTCTGTGTTCCAATTTTGCCAACTCAATTGTTCTTACATAACCTGTGTACAGTGTAAACAGACATAAAGACTTTTATTAATCCCAGAAATCACAGCATTACAGTAGCAAAACACAGAATTGCACATCAAATGGAATATACAGTAAGCAGGTCACAGGTGTAAGTAAGAGCAGTATATAATAGCAGAGCTGTAAATACCATATTTATACATACCAGTGTAGCTACAGTTACTGACGCCTTCACTCTTAGCACAAAGTCAAACAGATCAGTTTGTGATGTGTGGAAGTGCAAATCTGATCGGATCACTTACAAATAATAGTGTAGACTTGCGCAGTTGGGTGGCTCTGGCGCAGAGTGCTTCCTGATATATAATGCAGTGCAACTTCACAGTCTCACTTCCAGACTCACAAACTTTTCTGCAGACCTTGGAAGCCGTTTCACTCGCCCATCATGGCTGGAGCTCCAACAGTGCAGACTCCACACTATTTTTCCCAAGGGTGACTCGTATTTTCTATGGCAACTGACACCAGCCTCAAAATATCCTTCCCTGTTGTTGTACCCATGAGGCTCCTTAAATCGAGAAGCTCTTTCAAAACACTGAGGTCATCATCAATCCCTCGCAAATAAATTAACAGCTGAGGCATGTCCGTGGCATCAGCACTTTCATCACACAAGACTAAATAAAAATCTGATACTGCTTTAAGTTGGTCATGAGAGTAATGTTGTTAAATTCTTGCATCTTTTCTGGGCACATCAGCGACTTTAGCGAGGCATTTTTTTTATAGTGTCACCCTCTGAAAAGGGTTTTCCCGTCCTGGGCTATGAGGTGAGTAACCTTGTAGCAATTCCGTGCACTTGGTTAGCACAAAATTTTGTTGAGTTGACAAGCTAGATGCTAGTTGTATCACCTTCCGTTCTCATTCAGTGTCTGACCTGAAAGAGTGATGTTTCATTTCATAATGTCTCTTAACATTATACTCCTTCATTACAGCAACTGTTTTCTGACTAATTAAACACACACACTTCCTTCTGAACTCAATGAATATTCATTTTCCCAACCTGCCTGAAATCTTCTGCATTCTGTCTACTTTTTGTTTCTTTGGAGCCGCCATGTCTACCCAAAAGCTCAGGAACAGTAGTGTAGGTGTAACATCGTTAATGGTTTGCTTTAGCGGGAAAAGATGTGGAGAGTTTTAGATTGGTTTTATGTGATAATGACACACATTGTTGAAACTTATTAGAGGGCCAACTTTCATTTTATTTCTAAAATACCATTCCAAAAATGGTAATGGGCCACAATTGGCCCCTGCGCCAAACTTTGGACATGCCTGCAGTAGAAACTCATTGTAGAACCATACTACAGAAAGATTTCTGCTCTTTAACACGGTGTAACCGTATCAGTCTGCCACTGAAGTATCCTCCAAGATGGCTTATAGCTCGTTGAGAGTCCTGTGTTGTATCACAACCTCCAGAGTCCAGCTTGACTCCTACAAAAGTCAGCTTTCCTAATAGTTTAGCTTAGTTTCTTCAGTGTACATGTACAGCAGCTGATAAGACATGAAGCCACAGAGGAGAGGAGAAAAGGAAAGTTAAAGGAACTTTGCTTGAGTGCTAATGAAATGGGTTGTTCCTGTTTTTGTGCAGCCTTCAGTGCCGGAGGTCGTGTCTGCGCTTGTTTAAGTAAAATGTCAGGCTTGGATTGCTACATGATTTGTTTTTATAATTTCAGTGTTAAGGTACTCTCCATAATCTCGGTATTGCTAAGCATACATTTTTCTAATCAGGCATACAAAAAAACTGTCATACTCTAGTGGCCTCCAGAACTGTAATGTTAAATTTTATTTTAATAGAGTTGTCCGGAGAAAAAAAAATCCATTACTGGCATCTCTAAATGCACTGGAGGTCTCACAGGTGAGACCTTGATTCTGTGTCAATGATGGATTGTGCTCAAAAATGCCTTGATGGTCCATATTTAAGGACCTTAAACCTTATGTTTGGGACACAATGCTGGCCTCAGATGATTATTGAAGCCCATTGAAATGTCTGTAGTTTGCTTCTGACAGCACTTCCCTATGGCTGTTTCATTAGTACATTGTCTTAATTTTGCAGATTCCTAAATCATTTTGTAATTTTTGTTCTTACCACATCTGGTGGAAAGATACAAAATACAATATACTATATAAACAGAGAACTGCTTTTGTGACATCTGTGCCTGAAGCTTTCCATCAAGCCAAGTTGTTAAAGGGTCTGCCAGTAGAAACTTCTCCTGAATCAGAATGGCAGGAATTCCCCAAGGCCAAGTGTGAAGGCAAGTGGCTTTCTTTTCCTGAATTGGAAAGCAGGGGAGTCAGTCATGTGGGAAGATTGTCACATTACCAGTTCTTCTCTGTTTATAGTGAAGATGGTGTGTAATTAGCCAACACCTGATCGCTTGATGGAAGTTAGACATTGTACCGATTCATTCCTCAGTTTTTCAAGTGAAATGAGAAAATGTATAAAATGTCCATCTACACTTGCAGCAAATGCAGATAAACCACAACGGACCATAAAGTTCTTTTCATGATCTCAGCTGCTAATGTGAATGAGCAGAGTTTGGTGTGATAACTGTTATGGAAACAAAATTGGCACTGTGAATGTGATTTACAGGTTTGTTCGTAGGCGTACTCCTCCGCAGGATAATAGCTCGCAAATGATTCTCGAGAGATAACACCTCCATTCTAAAGTTGTCTTCTGTTTGCTAATGTTCTGGATGAGTTATAACTTCTTGAATGTTCTTTTGTTGTGCTTCATGCTGATTTGTAGTACTAGTAGTGGTGCCCAGATTGTTCAGTTTGGCACATAGAAACATAACCTTAACGCTGACAGCAGACTCTGCTCCAAGAAAGATGGACAGGAACATGGGTATAAGGTACTGAGATTGAGAAGAAAACAATTACTGCTAATGAGGCGCACTCATGCTTGAACCCCCCTTCAGAAATATCTTTCTCTTTATGGGGTGCTGGGTTTGTATTTCGGACACTCTGCAACATAGCGTAGTGTATGTAGTACCATCCTTGTCGCAGCTATTATACAAGTCAAACCTGGAGAAGATTTTGGATTGTAATTGTCTGCTGTTCATTTTTATTTTTGACCCAGTCTTCCCCCCAATGTAGTGAAAGCCAGTCGACCCATCCATCCACTAGGACTCTTCTAATCACTTGCAATGTGAAGACTAGCCCATGCCTGCTCCGATGCTCCAAGTCAGCACCGTCCCTTTCAAACTGCTGCCGATACATCATCGCTGGGCAGCCAACACGCTCGCAGATCCCCAGCTCTGATGGATCAGCTGGCAGACGCCTGAGCCAGTGGACATTGCATTGTAGTAGTGACAGGTAGAGGATGCCATCTACCCACTCGGAGACAGCACAGATTTAGCTCTTTTGGGCCCCCCTTTCAACCAGGATTTTAACTCTCGATCCTCCGGAGCCCTCAAAGGCAAAATTGGCAGTGCTCTCTTTGGGCAGGTAGATGGCGCTCTCTCTCTCCCTGTCACTCTTACATTGCAATGTCTGCTGGCTCAGGCATCTACTGATTGGTCCAATCGGAGCTGGGGACCCTGTGTCCTCCGAGCGTGTTAGGCTCTCCAGTGACGGTGTATCAACGGTGATTCGTAAAGAAGCGGTGGCTGCATCACACGAAACGGAGGAGGCTTGTGCTCCTAGAGTCAGGGACAGTGCAAAGTGATGGGGAGAGGCCTAATGGAGGGGATGGGTTAATTGGCTACCACTACATTGGGAAGGGAATAAAATTGGAATGACTGTGTTTACATACACACAACACCACAACTACTGTTCTTACTCCACAATCTGGACCATTGGTCCTTCACAAGAGCATCCACATATAAACGTCCTATCGCTTTTTGAGCACATTAAACAGGAAATTGCAATATGAACTGCAAGAGTTAATCTAAAGGTGCACAAAGGATACAAAGAAAACTGCAGATTTGAGGCCACAGGGGAGAATATGATTCTTCTTTGGGGATAAGGCATTGTCTCCTGTCTCTTTGGTCTTAGATGGACACAGAGTAGATACTCCATCTCTGTCTGATTAAGCTGCTTGGGGAGATGGTCATATTCATTCAAAGTAAAGCCAGTATCACTGAAGGCTTTTCACTTTTCACAGCCGGGTTGTAGAGTATGTGCTTGCAGGTAATAAATCAGGTCAAGACTTTTCTGCTGCCAGAGCACACATGACACTGTCCTCATCTACCGGTAGGGCTATAAATCTCTGACCTCATAACCGTTCAGTTCTTTAGGAAATTATTTCTCATCAAATCACCACAATTACATTCATTCAGTTGTTTCACCACAGTTCCCACAAAACTACACTGATTACACAAATATGACTGGATGACCTGCCTCAGACACGTTTGTAGCTTTTAGTTTACTGGAGCTGTGAGGCTAACCTAGCTAACAAACATTAGAACTCAATAGTCGCCTAAATTAGTTCAGTTGTTTCTGTCAAAAGCCCAATCCCACCAACTCCACATCCTGTGTTTACTGTGTCCACTGCCAGGATTAGGACACTTTCAGAAATCTCTCAAAAATTAGCCACTTTATGTGAACTATATTTTGTAATATTGTTTGTGATTTTATAGGTTTAAATTTGCTTTTTTAACATTAAAAAAACTGCTTCTGTTAAGGACAGTGGCCACTTGATATTTTCCCCAACTGTATCCAAGTTTAAAGTAAACCGTCTATATTTGTCTTCATATGTTTTGCTTCAGTGAGCTCTCGAGACAGCTCACAGATGGCAAAGCTTGCTGAGCGATGAAACTCATCTTCACAAGTCAAAAAGAAATAGCCATCATCAGAGTGCCAAGGTGCAACATTATTGATAGCTACTGGTAATCTGCAGAGTAAACCCACAGGGAAGAATAATAGAGAGTGCTCATGGTCCAACAGGCTGAGTTTAAATGAGTCCATTTTTCATGTTGTTCTGTGGAGAGATGTAATCTGCACAAACATTATGATCACGCTGCTCTTTCATACACATCCTGTGGAAACGTGGCAAACCTTACCACTAATGGCTTTGACTAAACCATAAACACACACACACTGATCAGCCACGACATTAATGCCACTCCGAGATGAAGCAAATATCATTGATTATCCCATAACAATGGTGCAGACAAAGGTCTGGGATATATTTGATGGTGAGTGAATTCTCCATTTTTGTAGACATCCTGTTGGGTGCTGGAGAAACATATGTAAGTACGCAGACCTGAAAGTTTGACGATAGTTATGGTCAGATTACTGGTCGCAGCAAGCAACAAGATTGGTGTAGTTGTTACTGGCCTCAGGCTTAGGGGCATGGGCATGGTACAAATGCCCGCTTCCCTTAATGAAGAAAGACGTACACAAATCTTACTGTGTACAAACTCTGAGCACTGCTAAGTTTGCCACCAGTTTTGTACACTCGACATCCTCTTTGTAAAGTGCGCCCCCTGCTGGTCTGGTGCCATTCCTCTAAAGGTTCATACCAATTTTCTGAAGCTGCTCTGAGGGAGGGGAATGAAATGGAATGATGTGAAAGAAGAGGAGACAGGTGAAACAATGGTGAGGGGTTTCTGTACCCAAAAGGACACATTTGTAAAAGAAAGGAAATGCAAAAACAGAAAGATAAGTTTACTCTGGAGGGCCTACGAAAAAGGCCAACATGGGTTGAACAGTAGATACTGAATATAAAAAAAGATCTACAATTTCTCACATTACAATATCTTCGTCATGATGCGATAGCCCCCTCCCTTTCAGCCAATCATATGCTCACAGTGGTGGGCCATCAGGGCCTAAGAAATATCTGAATCACAAGCTAATGTTAGTTATATTTTGTCCATAAATTCTTATTAAATAATTCCAAGTGGTCTGTCCGCTTCCTTTTATAGCTTTTCCGATGGTTGTGCTGTTTCCTCCAAACATGTATTTTCATATTAAAGCATTTAACCAATCACATTTCAGCCATCATTTGTTGCCAGGCAGGGTTAAAGTCAAAGATGTCTGCCCAAGGCCTTCACAATCCATTTTGCAGCCCCCCCACCGAGTAAATGTCAATGAAACTTTTCATATGATCATCATATGATTATGATTTATCACGAACTTAGAATTAGTAGACCAGAGGAGGATGGGTCCCCCATGTGAGTCTGGTTCCTCCCAAGGTTTCTTCCTCCAGCTCTGAGGGAGTTTTTCCTTGCCACTGTCGCCGTTGGCTTGCTCACTGGGGATTAGGGATTAATGATTTGGTGTTTATTACTAACCCTGTAAAGCTGCTTTGTGACATCAGTTGTAAAAAGTGCTTTATAAATACATTTGATTTGATTTGTTGCTTCAACCAATCAGATTTTGAGTTGGCGTCACCAGGGCCCTCTAGCAGGCATCTGGCTACATCACTGTATTCAGACCCATTGATTGAATAGTCAATCTAGTTAGCAACAGAGTAATTGCACTGTTTTTGAGGAAAGACAGGAGGATGGATTTTCAAGATTTTTCAGATTTTTTGGGGAGTAAAATGTTTCTATTTTCCTAAATAATATTACAAGTTTATGAGGTTATTATTGATGTTTTTGTGTGTGTCGCAGCAGTTTCTGCAATAGGAGACTTGTTCACCCCTGGTTTGTTCATTCAATAGAGGCATTTATTAAGGCTACAGGAGTTGTGTGCAATGCAATGGCTCTTTATACTGTATTTCTGCATATTAAATGGTTTTTATAACCATAAATTAGTTTCTGAGGGATAGACTGATTCAGACGGAGCATTACTGAAGGCCTAGGTGTGAAATGCACGGTCTGCCACTGTATGCTAGCATGCTTAAATCAGACCAGAGTCACTATTTCAAACCCAATTCACATATTTACAATTTTCAAACCAAATTGGGCTAGTTTGTAAATGCAGTCATGGGTAAAACTTGGTGGGGTGAGGTTTTCAGAGTTTACTGTGGCTGGCAAAAAGAGAAAAACCATGTGATAACAATGCCATCCTCACCTATCTGATGTTGATAAGCAAACAACAGGGAGTCCAGGAAACTAGCCTTTCCAGCACCTTTGTGACATGGAATGTGAGGTCCACTGGTTTATAGTCACTGACGGAGGAGGTAGATGACTTCTTTGGAACAGGAACCAGACACGATGTTTTAAACAACACTGGCACCTGCTCCTGTTTAAGACCCAGGTTTCAGAGATGCTGAAGACATAGATGAGTGGCACAAATCTTCAGTACTCTCAGACTGATTCCATCAGCTTCAGCATCTTTTTCCAGTTTCAGCTTCTCCAGCTGTCTCTTCACCTGGTTGTTTGTCACCTCGACATGGGGTTATGGGTCCGCAGACAATGGCTTTGAGGTGAGTGGGTGTGAAAAGGAGTGTGAGGTGGTGAGGTACTTGGGGGGAGGGATGGGGTAATCACACTGAACCTGTTAAAATGTACTTTCAGCTAATTGGCTGTATCTAAATTGCCCCTCCTCCACACAGTTTGTTGATTTGTTATAAAGCCAATAATCTGCTTCAGACCACATTACGTTGTTCTGCTGAAGTCTTCCTTCAAATTTCCTTATGTAGGCCTCCTTATTCTCACGTGTTCTCAACTTCAGCTCCTTCTGCACACTCCGGATGAATTCTTTGTCCTTCAGTTTGATGGCCTGCGTCTACTGGTTTAGTTCTTCAGGTCCTCTAATAAAAGTCTTGATGCCAGATATAACAGGACTCCTTCAGAGGTCTTGTAGAGTCAGTGACTTGGTGGGTCAGAGCTGTTTTGGTGATATGACCAACAGTATATTGGTTTTAACATTGTGCAGCAGTGTTGCCTAGTGTGACCAGACATCCTCTTTTACCTGGACATGTCCTCTTTTTGAGACTTCAAAAAAATGTCCGGGTGGAATTTCACAAATGTCCAGGATTTTGTTTCACTAGAGCTTACGTCAAATTTCGAGAAACGTTTCATTCACAAACGAGTCTCGCCCTCCCCCTATTCCATTAGGTTTGCTTGAGTGAGATGTTACGCTATATGGAGATGGGAGAGCACTAGGACCCAGCGGAAATCCAAGTCGCTCAATCTGAAATGTTTTCCTTTAGGCTGCGCACAAGCTCACCGATTGGCTCTGCTGTTTCTTGCTAATATGTGATTGGCTGTCGCTGCTGTCACTCTCTCAAATAACGTCTGGACTTTCACCTCTAAGTTGTTAATGTGTTGAGCATTAGTTCTGCCTGTGTCACGTCAGCTGGACATATTTTAACATCAGAGGTTTCATATTAAATTTCATTAACATTTGAATGTGTGCATGCGTCTACCAGTCTGTAATAAGCCATCCATTTACACAGCTTCTAAGTTTAACTATTATCAAAATAATTCAGAATTTCTGCTTATTTTTACTAAAAAATGAGGTATAATTATGTGTAAAAGAGGTTTATTGACTGTACATTCCAAACATAAGTGTAAAATTGGTGATAATGAGCTGGAGTGAAGTTGACTGAAAAGGTGAAACACATAATTGGGTGATAATTTTATGTTACAGGCTTTTAACAGTGTATTATTATTTAATAATATTACCCTATTATTATTAATATTAATATTACCCTATTTGTAATGTATTAATATTTTATTCATTATTAATATTCATTTTATTATTCATGTTTAATAGTATATTATATAATAGTAACTAGTAATTATTAATAGAGTATAAATCATAATTTGTCAATATTTATTCATAATTAATAACAGTAATAAAATGTATGTTCCAAGCACCAAAAAAAGGGTTGAAGATGTGTGGTGCCCCTGTAAAATCATGGTGCGCGTGATCTGCATACGTGGAGCATTGGCCCTGCATTATATGCCCGTCCCCCGCGCTGAGGTGTTCTCGTTTTCATATTCTCAGATCTGGCCACCCTAGTGTTGCCTCGCAGAGAAACTGCTTGACTGGTCTCATTGCCTTTTTAAACTACTTTCTGAAGAAAGCTTTTGGGAAGTTGACCATGGTGGCGAGGTTGTTTTTTTTTTTACACTTGTAGATGTACAGTGTTGCTTTCTGATGCCTTTTAAAGATGGAATCAGTCATGTCTGGGTTTTGTACTACTGATCTTAGTGTAAATCTTTCACAACTCGACAGCTGAAGCTCTACAACAGAGCAGCAGTTTAGGGACTCTTGTCGATGAGGTCAGTGACGGGTGTTTTAGGGATTTTTTTCACAGCTCGAGTAATTTGTCCGTATTCAGCCATAGCGGTTTTTCTCTGCCAGGCTGGTTCTTACTGATTACTGAGTGCCCTTTTTTCTGCCCTTTTCTTTTCTTCACAATTTACATTTGGATTCCGCAGCTTTCCCCGTCATGATTTTGATCTGAGTGACTTTCTTTCTGCATGTAAATGGCCGTCTTTCCTTCATAGACTCTTGTCAGATGTCTCATGTTAGAGTTTGTATGCTGAAAGGCAGAGACCCAAGATCATGACGTGATATTTTGCTGCTGGACAGAAGACTCCGTCAATCTCCTTTTGTCAAAAGTGGGGCTCAGTTCTGCGGTTGCAAATCTGTGCAGCTGATGGTTTGAACAAAGGTGTCGTTCTCTTCAGACGACCACACTGGAGGAGATGTGCCCGTCTCTAAGCCTTTCATTTGTAGGGTTTCCTTCCATTTCAGTAGTTTTGTCCTTGTTACCCTCGTGGTTTGTTCTTGGTTGAATACCTCACAATGTAGAAGATTTACGATCCACGTTTAGGCTCATTTACTAACAGTTTAACTGTTAACTTGTACACAGCACTCTAGAAAACTGCTCTGGTGAAGCTGAAAAGAATGCAAAATGGCTCAGTTTTGTGTCCATGTTGAACAGGACGGACAGAGGGTGTTTAGTTTGAGATTTCTGGACAGTGGTTATGTAGACAGCTGAAAATTGGTATGCAGGTAGTCATGCTAGTTCTGAGAATTTTTTGTTTTGTAGTGTGTGATAATGTTTGATGCCATCAACTAACTGACAGGACATTTACAGTTACGGCATTTGGCAGCTCTTATCCAGAGCGATGAACAGTGTTTTGTTTACATTAAGAGAATGATCTCAGCTAGTACAGACAGGTTAGAGTCCAAACTACTCCAGTTCAGACACTGTTAGAACTAAACCATAATACCTAGTTCTAATACAGTGGTAACCCTACTTATGAGCATTCCTACTAACGAGTATTCCAGGTAATGAGTCGAGATCTCTGAATATTTTTGTTCCAGGTAATGAGTAAAATTCCAAGTAACGAGTAGCTTTATATTTAATTACTCAGTAAATTTCTTCAAGTATGCCAAACCGCTAGGGATGCTGCGGTCGTAGCATCTCCTAGATGCTAACGTAGAAGAAGAGGTCAGTAAAAGTGCCTGTTTAAAGCGACGCTAAGGTAGCAAAAGGTAGTGAACAAGAAAGTTAGATACATTTTACTTTTCATATAAGTGTAACCATGCCATACACGTACGCCCGTCCTCCTGTCCTACTTAGCCGCCAGCCTACACGAGCACTGTCGGTGTCCCCCTCATTAGCGGCCAGCCTACACGAGCGTCATCGTCACGTTTATGTTTTATATTATATTTAGCATATTAAAGTATACTGTATATTGACCGGCTGACACGGATTAATCAGTTTTACATGTATTCTTATGGACAAAATGCATCCAGCTAACGAGCAAACCAGCTAACGAGCTCGGCTCCTGCAGGGATTCAACTCGTAAGTAGGGTTACCACTGTACCTAGAATACCTTGCAGGCTGTTAGCCGTACCCCTGCAATTCACACTGAAACTAACCTGAAACCAAACCTGAATCAACTAATGCATAGTTCACACTAAATGATTTTAACCCAGTTTTCCAGTCGCCGACCAATTTTTCGTGGATCGCTCTGCTCGGAGGTGAGTCGGGGATGACTCGGGGCTCACTCAGTCATGTAGGGTGAACTCCTGAAAGACGCTCGCCGAGCCTTTGCAAACTGATCGCTGACCAGTCGCAGACACCCAGGAGATATTTGACATGTTGAATATCTGATCCAGTTGGGCGACTGTGTCCACAGCAATAACTACATACAACCAATAAGATCACAGAGAGAGAACCACGTGTTCGCTAACACTATTTCTGCAGTGCAGTCACAGTAGCAGAGATTATGTGATTGATTATATCTTATAATTGATCAGTGCAATGACAGATGAATAAAGCTGCCGACAGTATGTTTGTAATATTGTTAGTTTATTCATGTGTGCTCTCACTATGGTGATATTTGAACAGCCGGATGTTCTGTTCTGGTGACAAAACGTGTTTTTGGAGAGCAGGCGGGAGTCTGCGATAAAAATCATGTAGTTTGTGACCCCGTGTCGCCAACCAGTCATGTAGTGTGAAAGCCACAACAACTGAAAGACTACAGCTCAACTAGTCGTGTAGTGTGAACCTGGCATTACAAACAGTGCTACCAAAACGGACTTCTCTTTATTATGGAAATAAATTGATAAAAAAAAAGAATAAATCCATCTGTGTGCAGCCTGCAGTGCTTTTTGAGCTGCGTGTATGTCCAGTCTGAGCTTTTGAGTGCTAATGGAAAAATAGGCCTGGATAGACCTGGTCGTCTCCGTAGCCCCATCATGTTAGGCATTAATACACACACACTCTGCCCCAGTCTTCACATTTCCATGGTAACCTAGTTGCCCTGGTGAAGTAGAGCCCCTGAGCAAATTCAATCAGATATCTATAGTTTTTTTTTTCAGCCCAAGGGCCCTGATCTTTCCAGCCCAGCCTGGGTTATACAAAGATGTTCCCATATGGCCGTCCACTCTTCCAGGTCATTTGGAATCCACTGCTTTTCTCTTCTTTCACATTCATGTTATTTCCAGCGCTGGGTCACATCTGAATTGAGGATAGACTCTTTACCCTCAACACGCTTTGGGAACATGATGCATTTACATATATTACATATACAATGCATATGTTGATCACTCCATTACTGGGAGCTCCAGTGCAGTACATTGTACATTTTTTGCTGCTATACATCTGTTTGCATTCATCAAAACACTGCATCTCTTCTACTGTTTATCTACCTCGAGCCAAGGCAACATCACTTCATTCTTATGCACACTGTACAGTGGAAAGTTAAATGACTTCTTAGTTATTTACTTTAAAACCTGGTTTATCCTGCCAATGTGCAGCATCCTTTAAAAGTACTTATACTGGCTTTCAAAAGTATTCAGACCCCTTGAACAGAGACGCAGCCAAGAGGCTCATGGTCACTCTGGAGGAGCTGCAGAAATCCACAGCTCAGGTGGGAGAATCTGTACACAGGACAACTATAAGTCTGCACTCCACACATCTGGCCTTTATGGAAGAGTGACAAGAAGAACTATTGTTGAAAGAAAGACAGAAGAAGTGCTGTTTACAAGCTTACATGGCTTCTGGCAAACTACAAACTTGGCTGCGTCTCTGACCAGTGCTCTCCTTACTGGTCTGTCAGTTTAGGTGGACGGTCATGTCTTGGTAGGTTTGCAGTTGTAGATACTTTTTCCATTTCTGGATGATGGACTGAACGGCGCTCCTTGGGATGCTCAAAGCTTGGGATATGTTTTTATAACCTAACCCTGCTTTAAACACACTAGTCTCATGAAACGTTCTGTTTAAAGTGGGGTTATAATGACCATTTCCATTTTTAATGGTAAGAAGGGCTGTTAAGAGGTATAATACATAAACATCATTCTTTCTTTTTTTCCTCTGTAGTGTTCCTACGTACCCAAATGTGAGCGAGATAACCAGAAGATGCGAGAAGAGGTTCTACAGATACAGAATTACTGGCATGATCAGGGTAGTAACCAGTCCTTCACCTGCTTCTTCAACCCTCAGCGGAGGTACCACATTCTCTTCACTCACTTTTTCTTACCTCTTAATGTGTTTGAGACATCAGTTGTGTGTCTACTTTGAAGTAAAATCTAAAACATGTTTTTGTTTAACACTTTTAAGTTTACTTCATGATTCCTTGTGTGTTCCTTCATAGTCTGGATGACTTCAGTGTTTATTTACAATGTAGGAAAAAAAAGAAAAATCATACAAATGAGGTAAAAAAACAATAAAACAAAAACATTGAATGTGTCCAAATGTTTGACTGGTACAGTACCAATACCCGTATATGTGAAACTGAAAGGTGGTAACCCATCCATGCCATTGTGTTTCTAACAAAGGTCATTGTCTGGTTGTTTTATTTTCAATGGTTTTACCCTTGAAATGTGAAGCTTCTGTATTAATTGGAGCTGAGATACTGGTTCTTTGATAAGGAATGTCCATAAAAAAGTTTTTCTAGTAATAAAAAGCAGCCATAACTAAGCCTGAGCACCTTTTGCAAGTTTCAGAAGTTCATGAGGGGTGGAAGTAATAAAAATGGGGTTAAAATCATAGTCAACAAAAAGCATTTGAATTGATTGAGTTATAAATAGTTGTTCATGTTGGTATTGACTTGATAATAACATTGTTTTAACATTCATCACCATATATAGTATATAACCATATGGACAATCCTTAAGGGTTCACATTAGTAGAGTAAGAGAGACTATCGAGTTTCTCTATGTCCATGTACTGGTTAGTCATTTCCAAACATTTCCTCATGACAGTACCATGTGATTTGTAGTGATGATTGAATATACAGTGGTACTAAAAAGTTACTAAAGTACTAAAAAGGTACTACTAAATCATTGGTTGTTCGGATCAGCAATTTCGGTTAAGTATATCATACAGCAGATGAGCGCAGTGATATTTGAGAAGTGAAATGAAGTTTATAGGATTTACAGAAAGTGGGCAATAATTATTTAAACAAAATTAGGCAGGTGCACAAATTTGGGCACCCCAACAGAAAAATGACATTAATTTAGTAGATCCTCCTTTAGCAGAAATAACAGCCTCTAAACGCTTCGTATAGCTTCCATTGAGAGTCTGGATTTTATTTGAAAGTTTGATGATTTCCGAGCATGGACAGCCCACTTTAAATCACACCACAGATTTTCAATAATATTCAGGTCTGGGGACTGAGATGGCCATTTCAGAATGTTGTACATGTTCCTCTGCATGAATGTTTTAGTAGATTTGAGAGGTGTTTAGGGTCATTGTCTTGTTGAAGTACCCAGCCCTGGTGCAACTTTAACTTCGTCACCAATTCTTAAACATTGTTCTCAAGAATCTGCTGATATTGACTGGAATCCATGCAACCCTCAACTTTAACAAGATGATAGCACCATATTGCAAAATGAAGCTGGCTTGTCCAAATGTGCTTTAGCAAACCTCAAGTGACTGTTTGTGGCGTGTGAGCAGCCTCTCCTTGTGCAAAGTACGCTAAATAGTTGAACGATGCACAGTGACACAATCTGCAGCAAGATGATGATGTAGGTCTTTGGAGCTGGTCTGTGGGTTGTCTATGACTGTTCTCACCATCCTTCACCTCTGCCTATCTGAGATTATTCTTGGCCTGCCACTTCGGGCCTTAACTAGAACTGTGCCTGTGGTCTTCCATTTCCTCACTATGTTCCTCAGAGTGGAAACTGACAGCTGAAATCTGATATAGTTTTTTCTATCCTTCCCCTAAATCAATCTTTGTTTTCAGGTCATTTGAGAGTTTTTTTTTAGGCTCCCATGTTGCCACTCTTCAGAGAAGATGAGAAAAACTTGGAATTGGCCACCTTAACGCTTTCTCATAATTGGATTCACCTGTGTATGTAGGTCAAGGGTCAATGAGCTTACAAAATTTTGTTGTTCCAATAATTAGTGCTAAAGGTATTCAAATCAGTAAAACGACAGCGGTGGCTAAATTTATGCACCTGCCTAATTTTGTTTAAATAATTATTGCAGTTTCTGTAAACCCTATAAACTTCATTTCACTTCTCAAATATCACTGTGTTTGTCTGTTATATGATATATTTAACTGAAATTGCTGATCTGAACAACCAATGATTTATAAAGGAAAGTCATATCAGAGGTGCCCAGAAGTTTTCATACAACTGTATTTTGGTTAATCAAGACTCCTTTATATAACAAAAAAACAAACATTTATTACTAAAAATGGTTTTAAACAATGTGCTTAGTTATCTAAGACTTGTACATATGTATATGCCCTGCAGAAGAGGATTAATTCTTGTTTTATGTCCATGTTTACTTCGTAGTTTAACAGACTTGAAAGCTCATCAGCTGTAGCACCAGTAGCCAGGGCAACAGGGGTGTTTTTACCATCTGGTGAAGAGCCATTTCTGCAAAGCTGGCAGGTTTCTGATCTGAAATGAAACGGAGAAAGTTCTCTGCCAGGATATATAAAAGTCTCCTTTTAAAAAATCAAGCAGGAGAATGAAAAGTTAAAGCTTATTGTTAGCACATTTGTATTAGAGTTCCATATAGTACTCATAGTCAGTATAAATAAAATAAAGGTAGTTAACACAGCTAACTAAAACTGGTGTCTTGCACAGTTTGTATTTTGTTAAGGAAAATATTTCATTCTTTCATATATATTTCAGTCCTGCACCAGCGTCACACATCAAAGCATCATGTCTGTTTCTTGCCAGGAATGAACACATTTCTGCTGATACCCGTGATCCTCCGTCCCACACATTTGGATATTTTCTTACCAAATTGCGGAGTTGTATAATTGTATGAAAAGTCACGTTTGTTGTGAAATTTTACCTGCCTGTCCTGTTGCTTGACAAAAAGTATGTACCCCAGTAAAAGAAAATGTTTTTAGATTAAATTTCTACTGTTTTGCAACATGTTGGCCTTTAGATTAGGGATGCACTGATACCACATTTTTTAAAACCGAGTACGAGTACAAGTACTTACATTTAAGTACTTGCCGATACCAAGTACCAATAAGAGTACTAATAAATATCAATACTTACAATTAAAATGAAACGGAGGCTGTATGTGTGTCTTATGGCTCCAGTTAGATGTGTTTGTGATCTATTTAATCTAAACACCTAAGATAATGATAACAGATCACACATTTCCCCTTTATACACTGAAACATTCAAAAATGAAACATATCAGATATACATAATCATCACCGTTAGCCAACTAGCTAGCTACATTACGTTAGCTTACCTTTTTGTAAAGCTCGTGGTGGTGAGAACTGAGGACCTCTTGAGGTTAGTAGTGCTTTTCCCAGTTATTTTACATCCACAAACTTTGCTCTGTTTTGTTTTGTGTGGCAGCGAAAGTGAAATTACTCCATAAATCGCTTCTTCTCTTCCGTCGAAGCTCCAGCAGTGACGTCAGCTCGTTGTGTTGTTGACTGACTGACTGACTGTGGAGCTTAACGTGCTTTGAGGAAGTCAGACGTGCGGCAGGTTTACTTTAAAAAGCGGATTACTGGACAAAAACATGATTTTAGTCATTCTGTGACATTTTCGTTTCGTTTTTATTTGTCGACGTAAAGTCTAATACTTTTAGTCATAGTTTTCGTTTTAAAATTTTAGTTTTTTCGTCTCGTTTTCGTCGTGAAAAAATGGTCGTCAACGAATATTTTTCGTCATAATTATCGTTAACGAAATTAACACTGCTTTTGTCACCTTCATTCACCTGGAAATACCTCCACACCGCTGACATAGCTGCTCCTTCTCTACTACCAGGCTGGTTAAAGTCACGCTGCCGTGAAGTGGCTTGTTCAGCTCGGCTACCGTACGTAGTCGTCTTCTTTTTTAATTTTATTGTTTTAATTTTATTTATTTATTTATTTTGTGGCACAAACTAATACTGTCTGTTAGAAGGAAACGAAGCTCCCATCACGCTGGTATCGGATCCTGTAGTATCGGAGCACTTTTATGAATACGAGTACAAGTACACGCACATGGTGTCGGACAGATACCCGATGCTGGTATCGGTGCATCCCTACTTTAGATTCTTAAGACAAAACCTCTCATCTTTGTTAGGTTCTTTAGACAATGCCTAGTTTCACAGTCACAGTTCAGAAGGTTGGGTAGAGTAAGTGGAGTACTAATGATTTTTTTCCTACATAATCGTGCAATAAAATATATTTCTTTCTGGCATTTGTGAACCGAAGCACAGACAAATGTGAGACAAAACAAACTGCACTAGCTTGTAATATGCAATAATATCTTAATGTATATTTAGGAAATTCTTGCAATTTACTATTCATGGCTTGGGTTTGTATATTGTACAGTAAAGCTTCATGGCATCTGTAATGAAATACAATAAAACCATGGTGATCATTTGGCCTAGCTATCAAAAAATTTCCCTGAAAAAAGTTGACGATAACCAAATTGTATCATCCCAGTTATCGTTCAGACGCCCGGTTTTTGTCAGTGTGCCCACGTGACTTGCTGCTAATTTTGCGAAAAGAAAGCATCCACCTTGTTTTCTTATTTATAGCACTCAAAACAAACTAAACACTGCCTGAAAACATGTGTACAAAACAAAGGCTGCTGGCTGAACCACACTGGCACTCTCTAAAACAGAGCATAAACCTGCAAGAGTGAAGTTAAAATGTTCATTTATCCAGTTCATTAGTCTTTTGTATTTATTTCTCATAGTGTTCTGTATGTAAAACTATAGTTATTCTATATGAAATGTATTTTTTTTATATTTTGGAGTGTCTGGAACGGATTAATTGGATTTACATTATTTCTTATTGGACATATTGCTTCAGTTATCGTCCCTTTTTGTTATCATCACACTGTAGAACAGATTAATGATGAAAACCGAGGTTCTAGTGTACTAACAGAGTACTAAAAAACTTGTTACAGTAATCAGATTAATGATAGTCTACTGTTATGCCCCCCATCATGCCTCACTGCAGCTCTCATGTGTTTGCGTCCTTCATATATTCCCATTCATTAGGTCCTGTCTCCACCTCTCTGTTATGTCATGTATTACCAACGTCTGCTGTTGAGTTAGCCCTCATTTGTGATGTGTTTTTAACCCTCCCCGTGTTTCCCGGTCTTTGGCTGTCATTAATTGTAATTTAGCATGAGTACATGGTTAGTAAGTGTTGTCTGCGTTTGTGCTTTTAAACTGCAAATAATCTGTTTCATCTTCTGCATCATCTTGTATGGCCTCCGACGTCAGCTTAGATCATTTTTAGTGCATGTGAACACAGATTTTGTAAACACATTTTGTGAATACTGTGATATGCAGTCCAGCCCACTACACTGATTTGTAGTGTTGGTGTACTTGACATTGCACTGAGGGTATTGTGGCCTTTTATTTAAAATGAGTTTGATATCCTCGCTCTACAGGTTGACACTTACGTTATTAGGTAATGTAATACAGTGTATAATTTATCTTGATTATCTGGAACATGTCACTGTTTTGATGTCATCCCTGAGGCAGATCAACTAGATGGACGATCACTTATAGCTTAATGTCATAGCTAGTACAGCACCTAAGGTAAGCTAACTTTTATCTAGGACAGTATATTTTTGGTAATCATTTTAACACAATGTTTTAGAATGAATACATTTACACTATCAGTCAAAAATTTTAGAACACCCCATTTGTTCCAGTGTTTTATTGAAATGATTAGGGATGCACCGATACCACATTTTTTCAAACCGAGTACGAGTACAAGTACTTACATTTAAGTACTTGCCGATACCAAGTACCAATAAGAGTACTAATAAATATCAATACTTATATTTAAAATGAAACTGAGGCTGTATGTGTGTCTTATGGCTCCAGTTAGACGTGTTTGTGATCTATTTAATCTAAACACCTAAGATAATGATAACAGATCACACATTTCCCCTTTATACACTGAAACATTCAAAAATGATGAAACATATCAGATATACATAATCATCACCGTTAGCCAACTAGCTAGCTACACTACGTTAGCTTACCTTTTTGTAAAGCTCGTGGTGGTGAGAACTGAGGACCTCTTGAGGTTAGTAGTGCTTTTCCCAGTTATTTTACATCCACAAACTTTGCTCTGTTTTGTTTTGTGTGGCAGTGAAAGTGAAATTACTCCATAAATCACTTCTTATTTTCCGTCGAAGCTGCAGCTGTGACGTCAGCACATTGTGTTGTTGACTGACTGACTGACTGACTGTGGAGCTTAGCGTGCTTTGAGGAAGTCAGACGTGCGGCAGGTTTACTTTAAAAAGCGGATTACTGGACAAAAACATTATTTTAGTCATTCTGTGACATTTTCGTTTCGTTTTTATTCGTCGACGTAAAGTCTAATACTTTTAGTCATAGTTTTCATTTTAAAATATTAGTTTTTATTTAGTTTTCGTCTCGTTCATTCACTTGGAAATACCTCCACACTGCTGACATAGCTGCTCCTTCTGTACTACCGGGCTGGTTAAAGTCACGCTGCCGTTAAGTGGCTTGTTCAGCTCGGCTGCCGTACGTAGTCGTCGTCTTCTTTTTTTAATTAAATTTTTTAATTTTATTTATTTATTTATTTTGTGGCGCAAACTAATACTGTCTGTTAGAAGGAAACGAAGCTCCCATCACGCTGGTATCGGATCCTGTAGTATCGGAGCACTTTTATGAATACGAGTACAAGTACACGCACGTGGTATCGGACAGATACCCGATGCTGGTATCGGTGCATCCCTAGAAATGATTGAGTTTAAATGTCTCATTTCACTCTGAAATGAAAGCAGAGGAGTTTAATAAGAACTCAGTGAATCAGTTTATAGACCAAAATGTGTCTAAACTTTGGACACAAAGCAGCACCTTTGTCAGATATAACAGCTGAACACACTCGTGACTTTCTTTCTACAACAGACATCAAACATTCTTCAGACAGTTCTTCACTAATCTGCTGCAGAACGTCACATAAATGTTGGCTCTTGTAGGTTTGCTTTGCTTTTCACTTCATCCCAAATCAGCTGGATGGGGTTTAAGTCTGGAAACTGTGCTCCACTCCATGTTTTCAAGCTGACCATCTTGTTGTTTTTTCCTGAGGTAGTTCTGGCAGGACTTATGTTTTGGGTCATTGTCTTGCTGTAGGATGAACCCCTCACCAACTAGGTGCCTACCAGAAACAACTACTGACCCATGGCTTGAAGAGGATGCAACATATTACCTTGTAGGTCAATTTTATGGATAAAAAGTTAAATGATGGCAATTCTGAATGGAATTTTAATTTTAATCATTTCTCATCAGGTTTAATGAGATTTTTTCTCAACACTATAGCTTGCCGGGTCAACAGTTTCTCCAAAAATAAAAAACGACATAATTGTAGGCAGAGCACGAATAAGTCAATTAGAATAAAAAAGGTCCCAGATCAGCTCTCCTTGTCTGTTTGCACTGTCAGTCTTCGGGATATGATTAGGAATTGCAAATGTCTGCACTATGCAAATAAGATGCACCTTCGAAACCTGCATTTTAATTCATCCAGTGTGAGCTAAATTGGACAGCTTAGTCAAACAACTGTGAGGGCTTACTATTCTTTTCTAATTGCATAATTATATTAGGACTACTAATTTTACCTTCAAAACATAAGCAAAAATAACTTTTATATGAATATCTAATCTGCCTATGCTGCATGCCACTGTTCTAAATACACACTGCACCTCGTTACCTGCTCCATCCTATTACTCAACACAGCTATATTCCCCAAAAGACAGAATGTTGACTTCCACAGTAACGTTTCAGTTTTAATATAAAATTAATCATTGATTAAACTCTACATTCTCATGAAATCATGTGTGTGATGATGATGTAAATGTTAAATTCTTCTACAAATCTCTAGAGATGGGCGATAAATTTTCCTATATTGATCAATTTCTATAATTATCACGATATTAAATTTTCTAACACCGTCATAGTTTTTAAACATCTTTCTAAAAACATCAGACTAAATACATGAAATGTTAGTATTTAAAATATGTAAATGTTCTTTGCCAGAACATAATATTGCAGCGTCCTGCTGGACACATTGAAAGGATGAACGACAAAGACGTTTACAGCCGTTGCTTTATTGCTGAAACTTACGATTACTGTTGGCCACAGCCACTCCAAAATAACGCTAGACAGCCAACAAGCTAACAGGCTAAAGCTAGCACTCGGGCTGAACACACACTCAAACAGCAAGCCCCACCTTCTTCTCACCCGGCCTCCCTACGCTCTCCCCCAATCTCACGCTTGTCTTAAACACAACAGTGCATTTTGGCTGCGCTGGTGAGGAGGAGCTAACAAGCAGCAGTATAAGACTTTTGAAGTCACTGTCAAGATGCTTATCGAATTCTGTTGTACCGGCTTATCATAGTCATCGAGGGAAAAATTATTGTGAGAAAAAAAAAAGATATTTTATCGCCCAGCACTATGAGAAAGTGTCATTTTCAAATGCATAACTTAAATATTGAGTTAAAGTGGAGCTGTAGCTCTCAGCGCTAAGGTCTTGTATTCCTTGAAATCCTCATTTGAATGGAGTTTCCATGTTCTCCTCAAGTCTGTGTTACCTCCGGTGTCGCCGGAGTCCAAAAACATAGGAGATCAGGTGAATTGGGTACTCTAAATTGATCTTGTGTGTGAATGAATGTATATGTGATGCCCAGATATGGTTGGCACACTGTCCTGGGTGATCCACTAGTGCTGGATGCAGTACCCCCATTTGGACAGTCGCTTCCGGTTGAGACGCTGTTCATGATTGGCTGCCGCTTCTTGCCGGTGTGTGGTTGAGTTCTAAGTGTAAATGGATTGTAAGCATCATTGGGTTTGTTCATTCTTTTATCCAACTTGTAAGACTTAAAAAATCTGCTGCTGATGTCTTGATGCCAGATACCTCAAAACACCTTCAAAGGTCTTGCAGAGTCCACGTCTCAATGGTATGGAACCGAATTGTCAGTATAATCAGCAGTAACACTAGAAATGTTCAACATGCACCAGACACCGTCTTCATTTTGGAGCTTTACTTGGAAATAAATGAACTACCAGACAGCTGTGCATCAGAGTACAGTGGTAACCCTACTTACAAGCATCCCTACTAACGAGTATTCCAGGTATCGAGTCGAGATCTCGGAATATTTTTGTTCCAGGTAACGAATAAAATTCCAAGTAACGAGTAGCCTAAATTAGTTCAAGTATGCCAACCGCTAGGGGCGCAGCAGTCGTAGCATCCCCTAGATGCTAGAGTAGAAGAAGAGGTCAGTCATTACCTTTGACCGCTGTACAGTGAAAGTGAAAGTGCTAGTGAAAGTGACACAAAGACAGCAAAAGGTAGTGAACAAGAAAGTTAGATACATTTTACTTTTACTTTTCATATGATAAGTGTAACCATGCCATACACGTACACCCGTCCTCCTGTCCTCCTTAGCCGCCAGCCTACACAAGCACCGTCGTCTCGTTTATGTTTTAAAAACCCATATAAACACATTATTTACATATTAAAGTATACTGTATATTGGCCGGCTGACACGGATTAATCAGTTTTACATGTATTCTTATGGGGAAAATGCATCCAGCTAACGAGCAAACCAGCTAACGAGCTCGGCTCCTGCACGGATTAAACTCGTAAGTAGGGTTACCACTGTAGTAGGACTGATACAGATCTTCCCTGGATAGAGGGATCAGGTGTGTTTGATTACTGTGTCTGGCACCTTTATGGCTCCTTCCTACCCACCGGGCATCCCCGTGCAGACTGGGAAACACACCAGCATCAGAAATGCTACTTATCAACACCATCCACCTCCTGGGCATGGACCGTGTGGTTCCAGTGATCAGCTTTCAAGAACAAATTATGTTCCACATCCCTTGATGGACAAACCAATTTGTCTGTTGTTTCAGCAATACCTTAAGGCATTTGTTGAAATAGCACTGGCGTCATGGGTTTAGGTCTCTAATATTATCTGGTCCTCGCAGTTGTAATTTGACTTGTTGACCTCTGGGAATAGTCCCATTCTCTTTCATTTTGTTGTCACGGAGGCCTCACTCATTCTTATCTCCAGGTGAAGCAATCCGAGCGAGACAGAGAAAGAGTGGCGTTTAAAGCTTTCACAACGTGTCTACAAACTTCAGCGAAAGAAATGTTTTGTTTCTGTTTCCAGACGAAGGCCCAGATGGATTTTTTTGATCGTTTTCCAGTGCAGGTCCGAAACTTTCTTCAGGAGAGTAGCCGTGTCCTACTTTCCCGCTGCATGCTTACTAAGGCACATTGGTGTGGTGGATCTCCCTAGATAGGTCCCCACTGAAGCCATCCTCATTCTGCCTGCTGGCCTTAAATACAAATACGTCCGCTTGACAAATCTTTTCACAGAGCTTTATATCCTGAACCACCTTGGCATGCAGATTTGACTACTTTCACGCTTGAGTTGCCAAAGTGTAATCTTCATGCTGCGCCAACTTGGGATGCTAACTCGTATCCTACCAATACTCCACTTCGTGCATTGCTTCCTTTTCATTCCCTGCTTACATCATCATGCTTTTCTGTACACTTCTATAGTCATCACTCAGATCTGTTCCTGTTCCAGCAACATTTAAGCTGGAGGCTCTGAACTTGGTCGTGCGTTTCTCACGTCGAGTTAAAAAGCATTGTATGTTGTGCAGGTCCAGTGGATGCGAAGGCTTCCATTGGCGCTGCAAAATGTTGATACAAGCCAAGTTCAAGACATTAAGCCATGATTGAGAAGGGCTCGGGGGGCATAAGCGAGACTATTTTGTGAACTGTGGGGATTTTATTTCTAAATAAAATCACACAAATCAATGTTCTTACTTGAGGTGACTTCACTGTGTTCAGTATTATTTTCCTCTCTGATGGATACATTGTAAACACACCACAAACACGGATGCTTTAAGGAACTTGATGAGCAGCAGAGGTGTCAACTAACAAAATACAAATACTTCATTACTATACTTAAGTACAAATTTAGGTTATTTATAGTTTACTGGAGTAATTATTTTTGGACGACTTTTTACTTCTACTTACTTACATTTTCATGCAGTTATCTGTACTTTATACTCCTTACATTCTAAAACCAGCCTCGTTATTTCTACATATTTTATTTCGGTTTGCCATCATTTTAAAAACATCCTGTCCCATGCGCGTAATTTGCGGAGGGGGTAGGGGGGTTATGATCCCCCAATAATCTGATCCAATCACTATAACCCCCCCCAATAAAGTACATAATTTCAATTTACAAAAACATCTTTCATGAATAACTTGTTAATTTTCTTTATTCATGATCAATTTTGGGTAAAATACTAGCATGTTTAATCATTTGGTAATGTAACCGCCCTTTTCCCCACAAAAAACTTGGTATCATTCAACCTACGCCAAGCAGCAGTGCTCGCCGTTTGCAGGGTTGCCAGGTTCGTGGATTTCACGCCAAATTGGACTTGTTTGAAAATCCAGTTGCGGGTGAAAATTCAAGTGTAATAATAAAAAAAATACCTTATAAACAAAATACTAAGTCGTACTCAGTTGTTTTGCCATTTGCTTCAAACGTGTGACAGACATATTTTGGGCTAGGTTAAGCTTCTGAAGGGCAGGTTTTAGACTGACTTTGGACTGGATATTTTTGCTGGACCTTGCAACCCTGACCGTTTGCTTGCTTGTGCAAGCAGCTGCTGTGGGTGTCGTAAAGAAAAAACGAAAAGAGCAGCAAAAAGTGGACAAAAACCATTTTTTCATTGTTGGTTGACAACACCGCCTTGTAAAAAGCAGAAAAATCTAAATGAGGTAAATGTATATGTATTGTTAGCTGATGATTGAATAACTATGCCGCTGTGTATCAGACACACTATGAATAAACGTTCAGGTATTTTAGCTAGCTCCGTTAGCTAGCTCTGCATTTCTTAATTGTTTAAGGTGCAGAGTAAATACAAAGAAAGTTAAATAAATACACAGTAAAAGCATTACAATGTATTTCTAATACGGTTAACCCAAAATCTCCTGAATCCTTTTAGAAAAGTAAATGATTTAATAAATAAATAACTAGGCGGACAGCTCAACCCCCCCAATGCTGGACCCAAAGTTACGCCCTTGTCCTATCCACATAAACTGGCCATCCAGAAAGAGTGAATGTGATTGGTTGGATGATAAGTATAAACATATACCATTCTGATACCCTATTGGTAAGTGATCCATCACACCTGCACATCACATGTCTCGTCACTCTCCAGTAAGCTCAGTACTACACATATATGGTCCACTAATATATTTAAATGACTAAAATGTTTTATTTTTAAGGGGCAGATATGCAGCTGAAACAGGAAGCAGTACATCCCAAAAATGTCAACATGACCATTTTAATATAACATTATAGTCATTACGGCTTTTAGAAAAGATGTATTTTGGGGGTGGGGGGCGGGGTAGTGCACTATATGCCCCTGTGGCACAGCCTAAGTTTTGTCATTTGTTTTCCTTACATTACTTTTACTTTTATACTTTAAGTAGTTTTAAACCAGAACTTTTGTACTTTTATTTGAGTAAAAAGCTTAAGTTGATACTTCAGCTTCTATAAAAGTCTTTTTAAACACTAGTATCTGTACTTCTACCTGAGTCATGAGTGTCAGTACTTTTGACACTTTTGATGAGGTTGTGATTTGTGCAGCTTGTAATTACTTAATGTTTCATGCAGCTTTCAAGCAATTTTGGTTAAACTAAATTACATATTACATACAAGTTACATAATGTAAAGCATCCTTAACTGTCAAGCTGCGTAAAAATGATGCTGCAAGTTATGCTGCATGAAAGGGTCACAGTGTAAGTTTAAGAACTGTCTTCAGAGCATTTCTCTCATTCACTCTCCCTGAAATACCAGCGAGTCTTTACTCGTAAACAAAATCCTTATAGCCCAGTCTGTTCCCTCAGCAGCCTTCTTTCTGATGCCAGTTATTTCCACTTATGCAAGACTCTTATCTCTTTGA
>BRDA01012663.1:223448-234078 GCA_036984385.1 Crenuchus spilurus | reverse complement strand
GTTTACTCACGTCGCTGTAAAAACAGCCAAAAGCAGCCAGCTGGCAGTTATTCACCTTCATCACCTGATCATGTACAGTCCAGCACCTGTTTACTGTCCTCCTGAGCAAAACACCATCACACATCAGCTACTAACACGTCTGTTTTACCAGTTTTACCAACATTAGTCTCACAAATACAGGGTTGCCAGATCCCCAAACATCTTACCTATTTTGTAACAAAGTCACACTACACAAACAGAAACTAGCCCAAAATCTAAAGTAACACATACATTTAAATTAGCTTTAAAACGTAAATCTTCTTCAAATCTTACTTTCTCGTTCAATTCCCTATTTCATTTTGTGCAAAAAAAACTCTGCAAATCGCCAACTCTGAAGTTTTACCCGCGACTGCGTTTTTGCAAACCTGGCAACCCTACAAGTGACGCTTTTTGTTGTTGCTGACGAAGGCGACGTGTACACACGCATCAATCTGGTTTCAGGGACAGATTTGTTCACATTACAGACAGATACATTACAGACAGATACAGATCACTTTCGGTGAATGTGAATCGTCAACATAGTTTAATCTGATCTGAGATTAACGTGTTTCAACGTGGCTTATAATGTGTACGTAGCCTTTCTGTTTTAAGGGTCAAAATTCATCCACCACCATGTTTGGCAGCAGAGAAAATTACTATGTGAAAAAAGTTTATATGTTTGCGGTGTAGGTTTTAGTTCAATTTTTTTTTTTGGGGGGGGCCTCAGCCTGTTAAAAACTAAATCAAATGGAGGTTGTGAGCTGGAAAGACATTTTGGTACCCTCTGAATTTGAAGAGACCTGCCCAAAAGTCATGTTTATGATCTTTATTAATAAATAGTAATAATCTACTTTAGTAAACATCTATGATAGATGGTATCCAATGATTAAACATCTTTCTGACCTGTAAAAGAGGGAAAACATATTCTAAATGTTTATACTGAAAGACAAACTGTTCCTTTATGTGAAATAGTGATTTTGGGGTTTAAAATGCATTTAAACTGAAGGTTATTTATTTATAGAATGTTAAGACTACACAGGGTTAATCAAACAAGAGTGCTGAACTGATAAAGACGCTCAACTGTACAAAACAACACGTAAAACGTGCAGTATGTGTACTATGAAAGCGCGTGTTTGGGTTAAATCTTGTGTAAACGGGCCCTGATTTTTTCTCTCTCTCTCTCTCGCGGCGCGCACGTGGCTAATGGGGCGGGGCTCGGGCCACGCGCTCGTTTAGAACAGGGCGGGGCCAGAGCGGACACGTCAGCGAGCGGAGCCCTGAGCGGAGAGAAAAACACTAGCGCGCGCTGCAGAGCGACAAGTGCGAGACGCACGCGGGAGCCAACGCTGAGACAGCGTGACGCTGACGTGCGCGAGCGACAGCGGTAACTTATGTCCCGCGCGCTCGGAAAGCGTGCAAGGCCGAGTTTACCCTCATCGAGGCCCCGGAAACACGACTTATGTAAAAGCTGCCCCCCCCTTCCCCTCCCCAGCTGGCGCGCGAGCCAGCGCTGCCACCGCCCTTCAAAGAGCAGCGCGCGCTCCCCGAAAGCGAAACTGCGCGCTACGCCTGCACAGCAGCACGTACGGCAACACACACGCACCAACCTGCGTCCCGACTTCATGCGTAACTGTCAACAGGCCTGTATGAGGAAGCTATAAGCGCAAAGCAACATCATTAGTAGTACACGCGCTACTCTACTACGTAACGTGTGATGCAGTTTCTAAACAAAAGTCCCAGCAAACACAAATAATCTGTTTATTATTCTGTCTGTACAGAAACAGACACAATAACAGATTTATGCAGCTCTACGTAGCTTCCACAAGTCATCCTGTTATTGACAAGTCTGGATATAATCGCCTTCCAGGTTAGCAAAGACAGGACTCCTTTGTAACTAATCCGCAGACTAGCTAGCGTCAGTGGTCTTTCACACCCCCGCCCAGACCCCCTATCTCTTACCACGTGCTCTCTGTTGTTGCTGGGCTTGCAGTTCCAAAAACTTGGCTGCCTCTAAAAGCGTCTCGATACTCATTTCTGCGCCTTCTTCTCCTTTTTCCAACCCAGTTCTGCGAGAAACTGCTCAACAGCTTTCTCTTTGGGTCTGCCAAAAAAGCAACCTCCCCTTCCGGAATCCAACACCTTCACTTGAAGGGGGGAAAAACAAAAAAAAAATAAGCAGCAGCAGCTGTAACTAGATCCCTCTTGCAGATACTCCTCCACACACGTAGAGTAGTCGCGACAAGATGGCGAGCTGGAGCTCCAGCAGACTGCACGTCCCACAGCTGCCCTCCCTGTTTCACTGGCTCCGCCCAGCGCGGAGGAGCTCAAAACACGGTCTCAGCGGAGCAGACTCAGGCTCGCACACTCAACCAGGAAGCTATGCATAGAAACGAGGCGCCGCGATCAACTAAACGTGTAGATAAATTCAAAACACTTGTAGCGTACGCCGTGCTCGGTGTTTATGTTGCAATAGCCGAGAATCCACGCCAGGTTTTCTCGCCGCCCAGTCCTGGAGCTCCGCCCGCGCCTCGTGAATAAAACATGAGCGCGGAGCAGCCAATAGGAGCGCAGTATGAGAAGGCATGGCGTGCGCTCACGTGGGTGGCACTTGGTCCGTTTGTTTTGCTCGTCGGCGCGGCCCTGTGGTGACACAAAATGAGGTTTACAGCCCAGTCTGACCTCTTAGAGGGAAACCAAGACAACTTTTCAAACAAACAGCGCCAGATTAATCGTAAGGGAGCATTTGTCAAGACTACTGACCCATTAATCATTATTAATAACATCCCAAAGAAGAACGTAGGTTTAAAAGAACCATGTGTCAATTTTAAATCAAGATACTCAAATCTACACATTCAGGTCTACTAGTGCCTCTCCAAAAAACTAGAATGACGTTAAAAATGTCATTATTTACTTAATTTAACAAGGTAAACTGATATTTTACAGTCATATCAGAATATGACCACCTACCCATCACCCTTGGCTTGGAGTGTTGGCTCAATAGTGATCCCCAACACCTTCATTGCTCTTGCGTTCATGGAGGATAACTGGTCATCGTTCCTCTCTGGTACCCGGTTAGGCACCATTGTTATGGTGTTGGGGGACACGCGGTGCAGAAGTCCATTCTCAGTACACCTTCATTACAATGGCTTGGTTAGCATATTTGCCTCTTAGCGCTCAGGTCTTAGGTTCAAGTCCCCAGGCTCTCTTTGTGTTTGCCTGGGTTTCCTCCCACAGTCCAAACACATGAAGGCTGAACTGTCTACCTAATTTGTTCTGGAGGGAGTGTGTGTCTGTGAGCCCAGGGATGGATTGTTGCTCTGGGTTTGGATAGTGTAATGCCCTGCTCAGCGCCCAAAAAGGTAGAGGCTCTCACCTTGACCCTAAACTGAATTAAGTGGTTAAGATGCACTAGTATAGTTTTCTTACTAAAACTCCTAAGACAGGGACACAATTTCAGAGCATCCTGTTGGCTGAGTCACTCAGCTGTACAGTCAGAACACTGAGCATCTTTTGCACGCCGTCTTATTCCTACAGAGGACCAATCAAAGAGTCAAAGAGCTTTCCTGCCATTACACAAGCACTAACTGAATGGAGGACTGCATCATTTGGTTGTATCCATGGAAACTTGTGGTGAGGTGGTGTACTGCAGGACAGCGGGAGGACTGGAGCAGGAGTGTGGATGAGGGGGCAGCTGGAGAGGCTCTGGCGACAGATTGGGCTGCCTAGCAACCGCTTCCTTAAAAAGAACTTTAAAATCTTTGTGATGCAGCGTTTACATTTCTCAGGTTAAGTGCACTTAGTGGAGGTCATCTTTCTAACCAAAGTCTGAGTCGTCTCTGCATCTCATTAACTCAGCAGCCCGTCTGATACGGCCATCTGCACTGAACCCGGCACATACGCTTCAAATCCTCGCCTCTGCGACAGCTCAGACGCACCAAGATGTCGGGACATGCTGCAGTTCCTTCACATGGACTTTAAAAGGCCAAAGCTGGGCTGCTAGTCACAAACACAAAGAGTGAACTCACTCTACACTCGGTCACATGATTCTCACATGTCCTGCAAAAAGGGGAGCAAAGTCCCTGCTTAACCCAGAAGCAGTCCTGGAGGCAGCTAAGAGCACAGTAGTAGATTTATCTCTAAGCTCCAGGAAAACTTCACGTGACGCAGCGGCGCTCTCAGTCTGAAAGACTTCGGCTCCTGACCGTCCCTTCCCCGATCGCTGCCGACTTCCTGTTATCCACTCCAGCCCCACTTCTGTAAAGAACACAGACTTCCTGCAAACGCAACAGCGGATGTATTCTAGGGAAAGGAAAGGGAACGTCATCATTATTAAGTTGTGGACCTGCCTGACAGTTAAATGAGAAGACGACTAAATGGACGTATGTTCTGTAAAACAGGGTCACATGGGTAGACTCGAGCTGAATGCCAGTACATGTCTCTTCTGGTTAATTATAAAATAACCGTAATACTTAAAGCTGGAGTATTAAAATCCCAATATTTACATGAGACAGACTGAATCAGTGCAAAATGAGAAATGCATAAATTAGTAGCATAAATTAAAGACTATTTTGGTCCCAGAAGGATCACAATAGTGTAAAAACAGAACCCTGAATGAACAAACTCAGTCATTTTAAAGAAAACAAAAGATCGTGAGCGACACTCGTTTAACAAAACATTTATTATAAAAGTTATAAAGCCAAACAAAGGTACTGTGAGCATGTCACACTTATAAAACCTCAGTATGGCTCAAAACGTAGAGGATGCTGCTTTGTTGAGAGGCAGTAAACAGTAGTTGATCCAGATGCTGAGAGAGAAGTAGAGGAAGTGACTTGATTGGCTGTATCGGTGTCACATGGGCTTGGCTACCTGCCGTAAGAGAGAGTTTTTGAGACACGTGCACAGCTGGTTCATCAGGTCTTTATTTTGGCCTTCCACCCAGTGCATTTCCACCACCACGTCACTGTCGTCTGCTTTCACATTCACCAGGCACTTAAACAGGAAGTGCTGGACTGGACTGGGGCTTGGAAGCCCCTGAGGACCACAGGCCCCCTGTTCCTGCTCACTGGGCGTCTCTGTGCTGAGGGTCTCCATGCTTGTGTCTGTAGCCCTCACAGAGTCGTGATGCTCCTCTTCCTTGGCTTCGCCTCCATTGCTGTGGGGCTCGGTGTTGTCCCCTGCTGATGTCTGGCCTGTCTCGTCAGTGTTTTGTGTATCAGGCTCAGGTGTTTCAGGCTCAGTGCTGGTGGCAGTGAGGGGTTGAGCCCTGGGCAGCTCGCGGAGCTGACGGCTATGCTCGCGCCGTTTTTGTCGAGCATGGACCCAGGTGTTCTCCACCGCTGTTAAAAACAGGCTCAGCTCAGACTCACTGCAAGGCACACGCTTGTGCAACACCTGCAAATGAAGAAAAACACAAACAAACACGTTTTTAACACACAGAGTATCACAAAAGTGAGTACACCCCTCACATTTCTGCAGATATTTACGTTTAGCTTTTCATGGGACAACACTGACAAAATGACACAATGAAAAGTCGTCTGTGTGCAGCTTATATAACAGTGTACATTTATTCTTCCCTCAAAATAACTCAACATACAGCCATTAATGTCTAAACCAACGGCAACATAAGTGAGTACACCCCTAAGAGACTACACCCCTAAATGTCCAAACTGAGAACTGCTTGTCATTTTCCCTCCAAAATCTCATGTGACTTGTTAGTGTTACTAGGTCTCAGGTGTGCGTAGGGAGCAGGTGTGTTCAATTTTGTAGTACAGCTCTCACACTCTCTCATACTGGTCACTGAAAGTTCCAACATGGCACCTCATGGCAAAGAACTTTCTGAGGATCATAAAAGACGAATTGTTGAGCTACATGAAGATGGCCAACACCCTGAAACTGAGCTGCAGCACAGTGGCCAAGATCATCCGGCGTTTTAAAAGAGCGGGGTCCACTCAGAACAGACCTCATGTTGGTCGTCCAAAGAAGCTGAGTGCACATGCTCAGCGTCACATCCAAATGTTGTCTTTGAAAGATAGACGCAGGAGTGCTGTCAGCATTGCTGCAGAGATTGAAGAGCCTGTCAGTGCTCAGACTATACGCCGCACAGTACATCAAATTGCATGGCTGTCACCCCAGAAGGAAGCCTCTTCTGAAGTCTGTTCACAAGAAAGCCCGCAAACAGTTTGCTGAAGACATGTCAACAAAGGACATGGATTACTGGAACCAGGTCCTATGGTGAAGATTAATTTGTTTGGTTCAGATGGTCTCAAGCATGTGTGGCAGCAATCAGTACAAAGATAAGTGTGTCATGCCTACAGTCAAGTATGGTGGTGGGAATGCCATGGTCTGTTGTATACATTGTTGTAACTCAATGTACACTGAGTTATTTTGAGGGAAGAATAAATGTACACTGTTATATAAGCTGCACACACACTTTGACAGGCGGACACACTGGTCAAATGAGTGGCTCTCAGCACTTATAGGTATTAGTAGTTAAAAAGTCACTTCTAGTGTTAAATTGGCAGCCGTTTCAGTCACAGCTGTGGCGTGTGGGTGTGTGAGTGTCTGTGTTTATGCTGCTGACGCCCTTGTGCGGTGCACAGATGTGACCGGCACATAATCAGTTATGCGAGACTGATCGTCTGAGCACCGATTATGGCCAATCACACAGAAAACCGGCTATTTCTGGTCACCGGCTGATCGATCACTGCATCTCTACTGATTTTCCAGGAAATGACAAAAAGAATAATCAGCCCTGTATGTGAAAGACTGAATAAAGAAAATCATTCTTCTCATAGTTATTATTAGCATTTTTAAACAAAGCACTAAAAGGTACATACAGTGTATCTTATCAAACCTCAGAGAAACTTCATATTTGAGGCACCATGTATACACCTGCAAGTTTATATATATATATATATATATATATATACATATATATATATATATATATATACACACACACTCAGACCTATTCCAAAAAATTAGAATATCATGGAAAACTTTTATAATTTATTTTTATTTTTTATTTATTTTCCATAATTCCATTCAAAAAGTTAAACTTTCATAAATTATAGGTTCAAGGCCCACAGTTTAAATGATTTCAAGTATTTATTTGTTTATTTTCACATAATTTGGGCTTCCAGCTCATAAAACCCATAAAAACAGGATTTCAAAAAAATTAGAAAACTGTGGAGAAATCAGCCAAATTTTGCAGGGCATGAATGTTTTAAACTGAGTGTGACACACTAATCATCTACTAAACTCAAAGCACCTGCACAGGTTTCCTCAGGTGTCATTACATTGCTTCAGTTTGGTTCAATATGAGGAAGACTGCAGACATAACAACCGGCCAGAAGACCATCACTGATACCCTCCATAGGATGGGGAAGCCATAAAAGTTCATAGCTAAGGAGGCTGGCTGTTCACAGAGTGCCGTGTCCAAGCATATCAATGGAAAGTCTAGTGGAAGGACAAAATGTGGCAGGAGAAGAGATGACCGTGAGTCAAGACACTTCTGAACCTGAGCCAACGTAGGAAGCGTCTCAACTGGGCCAAGGAGAAGAAGGGCTGGACCGTTGGCCAGTGGTCCAAGGTCCTCTTTTCCGATGAAAGTAAAGTGAGCCTTTCATTCGGGAATCAAGGTCCAAGGGTTTGGAGGAAGACGGGTGAGGTACAGAACCCAAACTGTTGGAGGTCCAGTGTGAAATATCCACAGTCAGTCATGATTTGGGGTGCAATGTCTGGTGCAGGTGTTGGTAAACTCTGCTTTTTTAAATCCAAGGTCACCACAACAGTCTACCAGAATGTTTTAGAGGACTTCATGATTCCTTCTGCTGAGGATCTGTATGGAGATGCAGATTTCATCTACCAGCAGAACCTGGCCCCTGGCCATGCCGCCAGAAGCACCAAAGCCTGGTTTGATGTCCATGCCATCACAGTGCTTGACTGGCCAGCCAACTCGCCGGACCTAAACTCCTCTGAGAATCTATGGAGTATTCTCAAGAGGAAGATGAGGGCCACCAGACCCAACAACAAAGAAGAGCTGACAGCAAGCATCAAGGAATTCTGGGCTTCCATAACTCCCAGTCAGTGCCACAGGCTGATTCCCTCAATGCCACGTCTCACCCAACCAAGTAGAAGATTGAAGATTGACGTATTGTTTTGAAAGTACCATATTTTGATTGATTTGATGTGATCCTAATTTTCTTTTTCTGAGAAGTAGTTTGGGCTGATTTCTCCACAGTATTCTAATTTTTTAAAATCCTGTTTTCGTGGGTTTTATGAGCTGGAAGCCCAAATTATGTAAAAATAAACAAATAAATACTTGAACTCGTTTAAATTGTGGGCCCTGAATCTATAAACTATGAAAGCGGAACTTTTTTAATGGAATTATGGAAATTAATCAATTTTCCATGATATTCAAATTTTTTGGAAAGGGTCTGTATATATACTGTATATATGAGATTTTTTATAGAAGACATTTGTGTTATAACACTAACATCAGTGCTGTCAGTGTGTTCTCGTGTGTCTACCTTCAGGTCTGTGAGGATCTTCTCCAGCCAGGCGGTGACGCTCTCTGCAGGGGTTGAGTGTGTGGCGCCGATGCTGGGGCTCTGGGTATGTAGCTCAGCTGCCGTGGGCTCCGGCACAGTGAACATCATTGGCTTACGCGCCTTCTCCAGCTTACGCTTCTTACACGGGGGAGACTGTAGCACAGAGAAAAGCAACCAGCTGTACATTTAAAAAGCGACATCACTGAGAAAATGTACTTCTGATTGGCCTACATGGCTCTTAACATGTGTTCGGCTCCAGTCACAGAGGGCCTGGTTTGGCTATTTTCCTGCTCAAACACACTTGAATCAATCAGCAAGTAGTTTGCATGTTTAGCTGATGTGTTTGAGCAGGGAACTCACCAACCTGCCCTGCACACTCTCTTACATCAGGACCTGAAAAGGTCGTCCATGTGAAAGAGAAAACCAAACAAGCAAACCCAACAAGTCACACATTTCTTGTAAATCATGAGAAATAGTTGACATTAACACGGAATAAAACACTTTATTATAAAAGTATCCCACAAAGTTACAAGCTAGTAAATGTTCTTGCAGATAAAGTATTAATTTTAAAATAAACACAGTGTATATGAATGTGAAAAGGTGGTTTAGTTTTAGCTCAGCTGTAGTTATGAACCATGAAAGAAGACGGCAGGTGCCAGTGAACTGATAAGGAAGTTACGTCTCTCTGTCTTATCAAAACAACCCAACACTGATATTGGACAGTAAAGGGACATAATGTGCCCGCAGCTGACTGACGCTAATTTTCCGAGATGAAATACTTGCCAAAACATTGTCTCTGATCTCCTACAATGTAAAATATAGCCACACGAAACAAAAAATACAGTGAGCCTCATCCACTAACAATTCTTCAGACATTTTTAAATTTTCTCTTTTTTTAAAAAAAAATCTTCCTAAAAAGCACTTACGTCGCTTTCAGGAAGATACTGACCTTCGATGCCATTTTATTTGGGTTTTGTTCTTCAGTTAGATTCTACACTTGTAACAGCACACTTATGATTTGGAGTGCTGGCATGTTTGTGTAAATACAACTGTCTAATACGTTTTCAAATCTACAGATGTATAATAGTCATAGAATATTATATCCTCCTTGGCTACGTTCACATTACAAGCCACATCTTTAACTATCTGGACGGTTCAAACTCGCATGCGCACATTGATACATGTATACACAACAAAAAGTCACATTTGTGCAGGGTTGCCAGGTCAGCAAAAATACAGTCGATGGTAAAACTTCAGATTTGGTGGTTTGCAGGGTTTTTACAGTAAATAAAATTAAATTGAATTAGAAAGTAAGAATTTAATAAGATTTACATTTTAAAGCTGATATAAATGTATGTGTCACTTTAGATTTTGGGCTAGTTTCTGTTTTGTTTGACTTTCTGTTACAAAATCAGTATGAATTCTGGGGGGGGGGTCTGGCAACCCTGTATTAGTGAGACTGATGTTAGTAAAACTGGTAAACAGAGGTGTTAGTAGCTGATGTGTGATGGAGTTTTAGAGGATCTGGCAACCCTGTATTAGTGAGACTGATGTTAGTAAAACAGAGGTGTTAGTAGCTGATGTGTGATGGAGTATTAGAGGATCTGGTAACCCTGTATTAGTGAGACTGATGTTAGTAAAACTGGTAAACAGAGGTGTTAGTAGCTGATGTGTGATGGAGTTTTAGGGGATCTGGCAACCCTGTATTAGTGATACTGATGTTGGTAAAGCTGGTAAAACAGAGGTGTTAATAGCTGATGTGTGATGGAGTGTTAGAGGATCTGGCAACCCTGTATTAGTGAGACTGATGTTAGTAAAACAGACGTGTTAGTAGCTGATGTGTGATGTAGCATTAGAGGATCTGGTAACCCTGAGAGAGAGAGAGAGAGACAGAGAGAGAGACAGAGAGACAGAGAGAGACAGACAGAGAGACAGACAGAGAGACAGAGAGAGAGACAGAGAGAGAGAGACAAAGAGAGACAGAGAGACAAAGAGAGACAGAGAGAGACACAGACAGAGAGAGACAGAGAGAGAGAGACAGAGAGAGAAAGAGACCTGTA
>BRDA01012663.1:208603-221164 GCA_036984385.1 Crenuchus spilurus | reverse complement strand
GGATTAATCAGTTTTACATGTATTCTTATGGGGAAAATGCATCCAGCTAACGAGCAAACCAGCTAACGAGCAAACCAGCTAACGAGCTCGGCTCCTGCACGGATTAAACTCATAAGTAGGGTTACCACTGTATAATGAAGAATTACCCCTCTCCAACGCCCAAAATGCACCTCAGAGTATCTAAAAAAGCTTCAGCTTCCAGGTGCCGGCCTCACTGGCTTTGGCACTTCGGGCCTCGCCTTTCCCCAAAACAAGTCCACTTTCTTACAAAAAGCACCCCCCCAAAACAGAAGCTGGCTACGGGCCTGCTGAGGCCAAACGTGTCATGAAACAAAGTCTCAGACATCATGCACCAGAACATATTTTTGGGAGGTAGCTTTAGACATGTTAGATGTTTCAGATGTCTGATTGGCATCAGTTTCTCTGGAATGGGATCTTTTACATTAACGTACCCCAAAACTCTAGATACAGTTGCTGGAATCCCCCTGTAATAAGCATCATAACAGCTTAACATGAACTACTGCAGTGTGTGTTCAGACATGTGTCTCCACCTAAAAAATTCTACAAAAATCCCTACATAACACTGGTCACCAGGGGGAGCCATTCTTTGACTTTTAGTGGCCCTGCAGTGCCAGTGGTACGTACAGTGAGAAAGAATAATTCTAGGCTTTATCTTTACAGGCTGGTCATCATTTTTAACAGCTCATATTTTGTGTGTAAAACACCTGACATGTAATTTCACTCAGTACACGAGCTTGTATTTGTGATCAACAGAAGAGCCATATCTGAGAAAGGATGTGCTATTGATTGATCAATGTTATGAAGTGCTTAAGCCGGATTTGCTGCTTCTATTGTGTCTTTGTGTTTCACAGACATCAGGATAAGCTTCCGAAAACACAGGAACGAAGGGTGAAGGAGGGAAAAATCAATTAAATCAATCAATCTGCCTGTCTTTGTGTCGAGCGCATCCTTGACATGGACTTTTATACTCATGTGCTGTGTACACAGACACAAAGAGACAACCACACACACACACACAATCACTATCAGTCTTGATGTCACGTACTGCTTTTAGAATTCCACTGCTTTATAATTTCACTACAGCCTGGGTCACACTACAGAACAGTTAAAATCCTAAACAACGTTGAAAACCCCACACATAATGACATTTTCAATGATTTATCTGTCCTTGATCGTTGTTAGTCATAAATGCACCCCACACTACGTGATCTGCTCTGAATGAAACACCACACACTTTTTGACTATGCGACCATAGAAAAGAAAAGGATGTGGACAAGGGGGCGCCGAGTGGTTCAGCGGGCAAAGACTCTACCACTATGACCCGAGGATCGTGAGTTCGAATCCCGGTCATGCTGTTTGGGATCAACAGCCGGGGCCCAAGAGAGCAAAAATTGGCAGTGCCCTCTCTGGGCGGGTAGATGGCGCTCTCACTCTTCCTATCACTATCACATTGCAATGTCCGCTGGCTCAGGCGTCTACTGATTGGTCCAATTGGAGCTGGGGACCCTGTGTGCCTTCCTCTGAGCGCGTTGACTCCCCAGTGATGGTGTATCAGCGGTGGTTCGAAAAGAGACGGTGGCTGCATCACACGCAACGGAGGAGGCTTGTGCTTGTCTTCACCCTCCTAGAGTCAGGAACACTGAGAGGCCTAATGGATGGGATGGGCTAATTGGCTACTACTACATTGGGAAGGGGTAAAAATTGGCAAAAACCTAGAAAGAAAAAGAAAAAAAAAAAGATGTGGACGAAACTCTAACAGCACACATTACAGGTGCCTCTTCCACACCGTCACTGGGGAGCCAATGTGCTTGGAGGAAAGCGCAGGAATCCCAGCTCTGAATGGACCAATCAGGAGATGCCTGAGACAGCGGACACTGCAATGTGTGAGTGATAGAGAGTGAGAGCGCCATCTACCCGCCCAGAGAGAGCACTACCAAATTTTGCTCTCTGGGGCTCCGGCTGTTGACGGCAAACAGCATGACCGGGATTCAAACTCCTGATCCTCTGATCATAGTGTCGGCGTCTTAGCCTGCTGAACCACTCAGGACCTGTATTTAATGTTTTTACTAACATGGAGTAATGACACCAAGCCCACGGCTACAATAGCTACTAATCTAACACAGGTAATGCACTTTTTTCTTGAAATGCTACCTATTTACTTATTTTATGTACTTGTTTAGAAAATTGGGTTGAACCCACGTGTGTACGTCGTCTGCCATTCTTTCAAAAAAATGTCCACATGCCACTAGCTCTTCTTTCTCCATATATGCATTGCATTGTGGGACACGTGTCCATCAGCACCATACTCAAAAACCAAACAGTTCTGAGTATGCACTGTGGAATTCTGAGTTTACTGAACTTTGACATGTACTGCATACTCAAAAACAGGTTCGCATTCGTGTTCAATGTGCAACTGGGACACACATTCAACACCGGCTCCTTCAACAAGAAGAGGGCTTTAAAAATGGTGGCTGGTCAATGCGTCTTTGTAAGCTTCCACGTGTCTGGTCCACTTCTAAAGAGCAGCTGAAACCAGCTATAACCCAGAGCACTTGAATTATTGAACATGCGCAGGTGTAGGTCAGCAGCAGAGCCTCAGCTGGACTGACCCTAAAACACACCTCTGTTCCTCCATTACAGTCATCCTGCACTTCCTCAAGGCCTTAACCTCCTGACCTCTGACCCTTCGGTCTCCACCCGAGTCATAAATCTGTCACTACAACAGCTACATATAAAAAATGTTATGTCAGTTCATTTATTAGCTACGCATTGATTCTCATGAACAGTTGAGTGTTTAAGAAATTCTGATACGTTTTTGTGTGACAGGTGAATTTTTGACGGTTTTGTTAAGTACTTAATTAAAAGCTTACTAAAAATAAAAATAAGTAGCATCACGCCACTTCTGTTTAATGCATTATTGAACTCTGCAATATTAGCTAGACTATGTAAATAAGCCCTCTTCCTATTGTGAGCACCTTGACCAATCACAAACGGAGCTGTCGGGATACCAGAATTTTAACTTTGATACCGATACAGTGTAGCATCACAATACTCACTACCAAAGTGATACTGTGGCTCAATTAAAAATAGTCAACACTGTCTTTATTGCCAAATTTCACAGCTTGAATACCATCTTTTTCAAGTTTAATCTCTATAATCCATACAAAACTCTTCAGCTGTCTGTGTAAAACTTCTGTTTTTAAAAGGTTTTTAATGTACAGTACCAGTCAAAAGTTTGGAAACACCTTCTCACTCAATGTTTTGTTATGCAATATGCAAAAATATGCAGAAATGTAACTGTAAGAAGGAACTTAATCTTTATTGTTCAGTCCTATTTGATGCACCTTCAGTAATACAGGCCTTTTCTCCTGGCTGGCCATGTTGGTTCTCCTGCCATATGTTTCATGTCGGGATTAAAGACAAAACTGTCAGTCAGATTGATCTGGTTTCCATGCAGTCTGCTAATGGGGCTCAGCTGGACTCAGAGCACAGAGATGTACATAAGAACGCTAACATGAGCAGCTTTGTGCATGTGCCTCTGTGAGATGGGTGCAGATAATACCGAAAAGCAGGTAAGAGTCCATCTGAAGCTGAGCATGTCCGTACACCTCCAGTGTGCACTGTGTTTAACAATTTTAAGGCAAATATGTCTGGTATTTGCAGAGAAAGCAGGTTAATATACTAGATCATGGTTAAGGTTAGGCATGAATTTGTTTGAATACTTAGTCACACAGAGAATTTGGACATTGTATTGATGTTTCACTGATTTTGGTAAGCTGTGAGCTTGAGGTTAGGGAACCAGCCTTATGACCGAGTGGTCTTTGGTTCAATTCCCTTAAACAGACAGGATGCCAAAGTACCTTTGCACAAGGCACCTAACCCCCAACTGCTCCCTGGGCACTGTGGAAAAGGCTGCCCACCACTACGACCAGGTGTGCTCACTGCCCACTAGTGTGTTTTTTTTACTAATGTGTGCTTAAGTGCTTCACTTCATGGATGGGTTCCAATGTGCAAGCAAGTGAAAAAAATAAAGATGCTTTATTAAAAAAAGCTTTTAGTAAAAAGCTTAATTTAAATTTAATTTCACGATGTGATTTTTATAAACCTAAACCATAAACGGGCGGCACAGTGGCACACGTTCGCCTCTCAGCGCTGAGGTCTTATGTTCGAGTCCCCATCTGAGTGGAGTTTCCATGTTCTCCCCGTGTCTGCGTGGGTTTCCTCCGGGGTCTCCGGTTTCCTCCCACTAGAGGTGTGAACCTTCACTGATCTCACGATTCGATTATCAATTACGTTTATGTCAACATCGCAATGCATCACATTCATTTTCTGTATTATTTCATTTGGTTGGCAGGCTGATCCCCCTAGTGCTGGATGCAGTCCTCCAGGTGGACGGTCGCTTCCAGTTGGGAGTACGCTGTGCGCGACTGGCTGCCGCTTCTCGCCGGTGTGTGTGTGGTTGAGTGTGTAAATGGAGTGTGTCGATTGTAAAGCATCCTTGGGTATCAAGAAAGGCTTTATATAAGTGTAACATTAATAATAATAATAAACTTCACTAGAAGGGCACAATATCGACTGTTTCTATTGGTCAGTACATCACAGAATTCATGGCTTCCCCAGACAATGCATATGGGGAACATGTATAACCCTTTGTCCCAACATAAAAACAAACCTGTGTGTACTAGCCAAGGTTGTGACGAGGGTAGGAGTGGCATGCAGACAGAAATGTAGGCCAATCTTTCTGCTCAAGTGATCTTGAGGAGAAAGGCATCTGGGACTAGGGGAGTTTCTAAAAGAGCAGAACAATTCCTCTCCAGAACCTCACCCCCTCACCCCTCCTAAAAAAGCATGGCTCCATGGCAGTGCCACGCTGTCCTGGTGACTGTTGCCAGGCTGCAGTGGCTGAGGAAGTGGGTTGGGCTGCAGGGAGCAGTCAGAGTGTGTCTAATGGAACGGGCCACACTTGCATTATTAACAGAGGAGCAGAGCTCTGTGAATATTCAGCAAGTACGTGTCTTTTCCCCGTCTGAACCCAGACACACGAAAGCGACACTCACAGGCTCAGTACCACCGTCTGTCTGACTCCTGCAGTAGCTTAGTAGGTCACGTCCGCAAGCAATAATGCACATCACCGTTCACAAGACCAGACTCGCTGTTCAAAAGTGTAGAATCGGTGCTTTCAATAATAAACTAATGTGAGAGTTTAAAACATCAGAAAAGACTACTTACTTTATATTCATTACACATAAAAGTGACATTTCAAGCCTTTTTTCTTTTAATGTTCATCAGTTTGGCTCACAGCTCATAAATCAGGAATATTTCAATTTAAAGTTTTTAGAAAATTACTATTCAAACAGCATCAACATTAAAAAAGTCTTTAAATATGTTACTTTATGAATATAAATTATGACAATTTATCTTTTTTTTTTAAGCGTATAGAACATATTTACTATACAGTGGTAACCCTACTTACGAGTTTAATCCGTGCAGGAGCCGAGCTCGTTAGCTGGTTTGCTCGTTAGCTGGTTTGCTCGTTAGCTGGATGCATTTTCCCCATAAGAATACATGTAAAACTGATTAATCCGTGTCAGCCGGCCAATATACAGTATACTTTAATATGTAAATAATGTGTTTATATGGGTTTTTAAAACATAAACGAGACGACGACGGTGCTCGTGTAGGCTGGCGGCTAAGGAGGACAGGAGGACGGGCGTACGTGTATGGCATGGTTACACTTATCATATGAAAAGTAAAAGTAAAATGTATCTAACTTTCTTGTTCACTACCTTTTGCTGTCTTTGTGTCACTTTCACTAGCACTTTCACTTTCACTGGACAGCGGTCAAAGGTAATGACTGACCTCTTCTTCTACACTAGCATCTAGGGGATGCTACGACCGCTGCGCCCCTAGTGGTTGGCATACTTGAACTAACTCAGGCTACTCGTTACCTGTTACAAAAATATTCAGAGATCTCGAATACTCGTTAGTAGGGATGCTCATAAGTAGGGTTACCACTGTATTCAAATTTTTGGAGACAGTAAGCATCAATACATATATTTTATTTATATTACCCATCACTTTACAATGCTTGCATGGCAAGAAAACCAGGTGAACTGAACGCTCACTGGGCCACCTAGTGGTGATAACTCGCCCGCTCGTAACCGAGATCTCCACTAATAAAGCTAAAAAAACTACGAAGCAACGGCTCAGATCTCGAAAAATTTGATGGCAAGTTGAATCACTTGTCAGTCAAAGTTCCACTGTATATACACCATTATTTACACACACACACACACACACACACACACACACACACACACACACAGACACACAGACACACAGACACACAGACACACAGACACACAGACACACAGACACCAGTCCAAACTTCTGAACAGTACTGCAAGGCCAAAACTTACCGGCACGGTCACGTCATCATAGAAGCTCCAGGCCAGAGCCCAGCGCATGGTCCTCCCCTGACAGAACTCTGTATGTGTGACTTTGGGGACCTGATCAGACATGCAAGCAAAGAGAAAAAAGTTACAGTGAAAAAACTTTAGAGAAAAAATGTAAAAAATTTAGAGAAGCAGAATTGGGATTAAAAAGTCATTCATTTGATCTAACCCAGCAGGACAAGCCTGAAGTGCCCTTATATAACATAAAATAAAACATCTAATCCTCAACTGCTCCCTGGGCACTGTATGTTGGCGGTGGAGGTCAATTACCTATGAAGGAGTTTGTTCTTCCTTTCTTCTTAAAATAAACTTGACAGTGATACAGTAAGAGTCTGCACAAAGGACCGATACTGGGCTTAAATTGGAGGAGGGGCCATTATCACAGGTTTGCTTTTAAACACAAGAATTCCATGCAAGCCATAGGGCCATAAATCTATATTTTGATTAAATCTGCTCTAAACTTAGACTTTCCAAAAACCTGTTTTCAGATGTGCTGATATATTGTGAAAAAATACTCTAAACATTTCTAGCCAAGACTTTTGAGCTCAGAACTGAATAAACAGAGGTGTTGGCTCCACACTGCTCGTTACAGTTTTTAGACATTGTACGTGGTTTTAGTTCTAAAGCTTAACTAATGTGAGGTGACACTCCATTTTCACTCACTCAGTGGATCCTAGCTTAAATATTTATGAGATAAGTTTGAGGTCAGAGCTCTTTTGTTTGATGGGGGGGTCTTCACACATTCCACAGCCACTTTTCCACCAATGCAATGTTTGGAATTACCATGTCATTATCATATGAATGACAGAAGTGTCATTTTGGTGGGAAAACACATGCAGCTGTCTGACATGCTCTTACCATAACAAACATGTCCCTGCTTATTTAAGCTCCTCTCACAAGAATCTAAACATATTTCAATTCAAGCTATATATACATATATATACATTTTTTTTTAAAAAAGTAGACTCTTTAAGGTTTCCGGGGTATGTTTAGTTTTGTTTCCAGGATAAAATCTCGCAGAGTTATATACGTGTTCATGCAAAATTTCGATTTTGTTTCCGCAAGCAGGTCTGGTGACGCCAAAGAGGTTAAGATTTATAAAAGTTCTGATTCAGTTTGACTTTTTGCCGTATTGCCGGTCTCTATTTTGACCACTTATTTACATTTAAGGTACTGGGTACATCAGATTCCACCCCCCCCAAAAAAAAATTATTCCTCTTAAATATCTGGAAAATCCTGATAATAGCAATTTAACAAAACACTCGTCCTTTCACAAGAGGAGTGTCTATATTTACAGAACTGTGACTGTACGCTGCAGGTCTTTAATTAAATCACATATTTTATCTACATAATGAGAGCTCACCAGTGTCCAACTGTTGCGTGCAATCCACAGCTCTAGAGCAGGCTAATCTCCCTAATCTGACTTCCTAACAAGCTAGAGCTTCACACGGCTGGATATAAAGCGGAAGGCAGTAGAGGAGAGGGTCAGGCTGCTCTGGCTTTCTGACCTCGAACAGTGACAGGCTTTTAAGCAGAAGATAAAGGGGAAAAGGGAGATGAAGAGGAAGGGAGGGAGAGAGAGAGAAAAAGGGGGGGAAAGGACAGAGTATCATTAGCATATTAATTAGAGCCCCATTAGTGAGCCACGGGGCAGAGAGGAAGTAGCAGGCCTGTGTGTTGGAGGACGGCCAAGTGCACTCTCGCTCTGATGAAAGGTGACAGCACTTTGACGCCTCCAGATGAGCAGAAGATGGGAGGAGCAGGCTGATTGACACCAGCCTAATAACCTGTGAGCAGGCCAAACACGCCCAGTCATGGTTATCAGAGAAGACTACACACACACAGACACAGTGGGAGCAGGAGAGAAGCTGGAGGCTCGTTTGGTTAAAGAGGGAGGTGAAGACGGCTAATGATGGCTAATGATTTAATGAAATCTAACCCCATCAGAGCTGTTTTACGCTGCATTTTGTCAGCCACATGAGGGAAGCTTATTTATAACAATTAACCTAGAGTGCCTCGCAGTACTGAGGAAGCGTTTGCTCAATCAGAAGAGAAGGGATGAGAGAGCTACACACACACAAACCTGTTCAAAAGCAGCGATTCTGGAATATTAGGATCATGAATCAAGAAAGTATGAAGCAGAGGTGAGTAATATAACTCAGTCAGGATCACAGGATGCTTTTCTGAGCATACTGTGGGCGTCACCAGTACTGATCAACCACATGCTTGATAAAGAAAGCCAAATTAGCCCAAGCATTGCACGATAGCATGCCTCTTTAAAGCATAAATAAATGAAGAAAATGTCTTGGACAGAAAAGACACCATTAACCTCATCAATACACTCACTCCTGAGGTGTTATTTAGAATTTACATCAAAAAGCCCTGCACCCTAAGCCACATCGGTGAATAGCATCCTGAAACATGAGAAAATAAATTCTATAAAGTGTGGGGCCGTAAAAATAATTGTAGGTCTCTGAAATGCTTAGTAATGACTGTAACCGGCTTTTGACACAACAGTACAACATAAATTGTACAATATCTAACTATGTACATAATTATATAAATATGATTAAGCCTCAAATGACAACAAGGTATATAAACCTTGTTGATTAAACTGTTTTAAAAGTTGTAATTTGAGGCTTAATCATACATGCAGTTTACAAAGTCTGATATTTATATAATGTACTGACTTACCTTCATGTTGGACTGCTCAGTTAAAATGTAGTGTGAGACGCCTCCTAAGTTTACTGGCTGATGCTGGCTTATAATACTCTATGGAGCAAAACGGGCAATGACATTTGTCGCAGCATGTGTCACATCGCTCATATATTGGCAACGATCTTCCTTCTTGTATGGAAATATGCATTGCAGCACATATAACCATCGCAAACCTCCTTTAATATTTGCAGTTTACGTGTTTACCGTGTATGCGCTGCCACTGGCGCAAAACTGCTGGCGTAAATCCGTGGCTCTGTGCCTCTGCAGTCAGACCATTCTCCGTAGGGCCCGCACTGGTAGGGCAGCCTGTAGTCATGTGACAGCCTGTAGTCACATGACTACAGGCTGCCCTACAGACAGCATGGAGAGCAGCATCTTAAAGGAACATGAACGTACCCGCCAAAAAAGACAAAACGACTTTTAATTTTTTAAGACACCGAAAATACCAACAAGGGCAAAATGATGTCGGTTATTGTCATAAATTTCGGTATCGGCAAATTTTCGGTTTATCGCCCAGGCCTAGCGTGTAGGAGAGATTTGTATACAATATTGAGTTCACGTGCACGCAAATATCTTCTTGCTTGCTCAACACATCTGTGTGCGCTCAGAATTTTGGCAAAAACATAACGTCATATCCAATAACACGGGGGAAAAGCCGCAACATTTGTCGCTAGTCGCTTTTTTGGAAAAAAAAGTCTGAACACTCACTAAATACAGCAATGAAAGTTGCCAACAGTGTATTCATGGACGTTTCCATGCAGTTATCATGGGATTTGTAGTTTAAACAGCCCACAGCGGTAGCCCCCCCAGAAACACAGAGAACAGAACTACATTTACACTGATGCATTTAGTCGACATTAGCAAAGCTTCTGATTAGACTACGCTTCTCTGGAATTAATAGTAAAAATGTAAGAATTTCATAAATTTAAGACCTTTTAAGGCCTTAAATTAAATGTTTTTAATTTTAGACTTTTTTTAAGACCGCGCGGGAACCCTGAGGCAGTTTCCTCCCTTAACCTTTACACACAGATTTTTTCTGACTACCCAAATCTAGCACTGAGAAAATTAATTGAACTGAAAATTCTCTCATCAAGTTTAGAACAATGTGCTGAACCCTGTGCTTGTAAAGACTAAACTCCAATTTGTACTTCTGCGTTGGTCTGTCAGTGATGTGCTGCAATTACACCAAAGAAACACTAGGTGGCAATAGAGTTTTTATGTCACTGGTTGAGTTCCTTGGTGTGCTGTGTCATCTGAATCATAGAGATGTTTGAATTTTCGGACTTATTCGGTGAGTCTCTCCTCAAGTTGATCCATTGTTGTATAAGAGCCGACTTCTCTCTAACGTTTCTCAGCTTGTAATGACTTTAAAAATGCTGGCAAATGCGGAAATGCAGAGGCGGGGATACGACTTGGCGGACCAATCACAGCTGCTGCTGTCTGACTCATTGCGATGCACAGTTACATTTCTGAAGAGGTGCCTGTCAGGGTATGGCATAGCCTACAGTGTAGGGTACACGTAGGCTATGATGTAGGGTACACGTAGGCTACGATGTAGGGTACACATAGGCTACGATGTAGGATATGCGTAGGCTATGGTGTACACATAGGCTACGCTGTAGGTTTGACACAGAAGTATAAATTGGCCTTAAGCCTTCGGTGGATGCTCTTTTAATATTCATCATTTTGATGATGTCACCTGTAACTATTTAAACTATTTGTGTAAAAGGCACTTCTGCTGCGTCTGGTCACACCCACTAACACAACCACCATGTTTGTGTCACTGCAGTGCTGAGCATGACCCACCGAAATGGACAATGATTGTAAATTCAAGGTACCAAAGGCACCTTCATCCACACACAGTCTAAAATGCCACTCACCCCTTGTTTTCTGAGCTCCTTCTTCAAAGGTGCCAGGCTACACTTCTTCCCCAGCATGCAACTGTACCACCTGTAACACAGAGACAGTGAGAGGTGCAGAAGCAGTTGCACATCAAACCATTAAAGGCAAGGCCTCCACGGGGTCCTGCGCCACAGATGTAGCCACTGTGTTTGTGTATGGACTGTGTGTTTAATTAACTTGAGCTACAAAGCTGTGCAAGGCCTGCAAAAAACAGCTTGACCCAACGCTTTGAAGCTACACTGGAGACAAAGAAAAATCAATGCTTATCGTCTGCAGTAAAGAAAGATGTGCCTTCATCGGCCAGTGCCCTGCAGGAGCAAACAGAAGTGCAGGAACACACTGTAAACACTTTGTAAGCAGCCTTTTCAGACCGGATAATTCATATTCCTTCCCATCTTCATCACAGAGAGCCATCAATATATGTACACATGAAGGCGGCTTCATCCTGTGTTGTATAGTCTGATCAATATGACAGTTTGTTATCGTTTTATTGTCTAAAATGATAATTACATATGAATTAAATAAATTTTTTATATGAAATTATATACACACAGCAGATAGTCAAAAATTAATCAATATATAAAAAATAAATATATGCTGAAGACTGTGGAGATGATGGTGGACTTTAAGAGACATCATGCCAAATCTACCATCCCCCAAGACCTGACATGGGAGCCCAACAACATCTCCGTCCTAAAAAAGGCAGAGGATGTACTGCCCCAGGAGCTGCTGAGCCAGTTCTACACCGCAGCTATCAAATCTATTCTGTGTACATGCATCACAGTCTGGTTCAGAGGAGCCACAAAGCAACGTCGGGAACAGACTGCAGTGAGCAGTAAGGACAGTTTAAATAATCAGTGGTGCTCTCCTGCCCTCCGTTCAGAAGTATTCATGACTAGAAAATCACTCACCGATTCCTCGCAACCCTAACCTCTGGCAGGCGCTACAGACACCTGTATACTAAGACTACCAGACACTGTAACAGTTTTGTCCCTCGGGTCATCACTCATGTTTGCACTACTAAGCACTTTACCTGTCCTAATTTAATCAGTATGCTTGCTTGTGTACTGTGTTCTGTCATTAAAGGCGCATTGTCTTGTCGCTGTGCAGTCTATGTATATTGTTTACTATACATTATGTATTGTATTTACATAACCTGTATATTTTCATATAATACTAGAGAGACACCAACTAAGGTCTGCGCTGGATTGATTTTTTAAATAAGTATTTGGTCAATAACAAAAGTTCAACTCAATACTTTGTAACATGGCAATGACAGAGGTTAAACGTTTCCTGTAAGTCTTCACCAGGTTTGCACACACTGTAGCTGGTATTTTGGGTCATTCCTCCATGCAAATCTCCTCTACAGTAGTGATGTTTTGGGGCTGTTGCTGGGCAACATAAACTTTCAGCTCCCTCCACAAATTGTCTAGGCCACTCCAGGACCTTTACAGAGCCACTCCTT
>BRDA01012663.1:197313-208503 GCA_036984385.1 Crenuchus spilurus | reverse complement strand
CTCATAGTTGAAGTGTACCTATGATGAAAATTACAGACCTCTCTCGTCTTTCTAAGTAGGAGAACTTGCACAATCAGTGGCTGACCAAATAATTTCCCCTCCCCACTGTATGCCCGCTCTCACCCGCAGTCCTAACATGAAACTATATAGAGTGATTTAGATTTACTTACATATTTTTAAAACAGCTAAATATGAATTAGGTTGTAATGACTGAATTATTAGGGCAGCACAAAGGAGCAGTGGCTCCGCTTTCCTCTCAAACACATGCTGTCAGGTGAACTGGAGATGCTAAAATTGTCCCTCGGGGTGTGTGTGTGAGTCTCTGTCTCTCTCTGTCCAACGGTCTCTCTCCGTCTGTCTGTCTCTCTCTCTCTCCGTCTGTCTGTCTCTCGCTCTCTCCGTCTGTCCGTCTCTCGCTCTCTCCGTCTCTCGCTCTCTCCGTCTCTCGCTCTCTCCGTCTCTCGCTCTCTCCGTCTCTCGCTCTCTCCGTCTGTCCGTCTCTCGCTCTCTCCGTCTCTCGCTCTCTCCGTCTGTCCGTCTCTCGCTCTCTCCGTCTGTCCGTCTCTCGCTCTCTCCGTCTGTCCGTCTCTCGCTCTCTCCGTCTGTCTGTCTCTCGCTCTCTCTCCGTCTGTCCGTCCGTCCGTCTCTCCGTCCATCTGTCTGTCTGTCTGTCTCTCTCTCTCTCTGTCTGTCTGTCTCCATCCGTCCGTCCAACTGTCTCTCTCTCCGTCTGTCTGTCTCTCGCTCTCTCCGTCTGTCTGTCTCTCGCTCTCTCTCCGTCCGTCTCTCCGTCCATCTGTCTGTCTGTCTCTCTCTCTGTCTGTCTGTCTGTCTCTCTCCATCCGTCCGTCCAACTGTCTCTCTGTCCGTCTGTCTGTCTGTCTGTCTCTGTCTGTCTGTCTCTCTCTGTCCGTCTGTCTCTCTCTCTGTCCGTCTGTCTCTCTCTCTGTCCCTCTTCGTCTGTCCGTCCGTCTGTCTCTCTCTCTCCGTCTGTCTGTCTGTCTGTCTGTCCGTCTCTCTCTCTCACTGGGACCGTGTGTGTGTGCACTCTCCATAGCTGAAACTGGCTGAACGTCTTCAGGCTCCATCATGTCTGTAGCACAGTGACACACACACTTCATGTTGACGTGACGCTCCTCCAATATTTTGAGTTTATGACGTTCTTACTGACTGATTAGCTGATTAGCTGTGTTTATGTTCATTATGCAGGTAACCTCTGCATGATGATTATCACTTTCTAGACTATTTATTCATTTGCAGGATTGTTCTACATGTATATGTAGTCCCGCTAAAGCATCATCTGGACTGATTGACTGTCCGCTCCCACCATAAACAATCATATTGAGACCTGCGACACAAGATATTGTGACGAGTCCTGCCTTAATAAATAACAGTAAATGGTAGTAGCCGCTAACTGGCACTGAAAAGTGTTAACTGCTTTTATTCAATGTTAGCCACATTTCATTACCTCTTAAAATGATGCCCAGGTCAATAACACGACTCGTATAATTTTTAACTCTGTTTAACTCTACATTACTCCTCAATGTGGCTCTTACATAACTAAAGAGAGAGCTTGATGAGAATTTATAGCTGATGCTCATCAGTTAGAAAAGACTTGATATATTGCTATATTGACTGGGCCCTCATATGGAGCAAGGCTGGCAGAGTCTCCAGCCGAATTCCTGCTCTGTGGGCTAGCGCCCAACTTCGGGGGCGGGTGGGTGGTGTCAGGGAAGCCCGAGGGTCTACAGAATTCATTTCATTTTGCTGTATGAAATATTAAAGAGTCCTAATATCCACAGATGTTCCCCACTCTGTCGAGCAGGGGGGGGGGGTTAAAATACGCTCGCGCGTAAAAGCCGCCACTCCACAGAATCCGAACAGCGTCTGGCAGAGACTCCTTTACTGCATGTTTCTCCTTTAACTGATTTTAAGGAGGAAGTGGCAGCAATTACAATGTCAATAAGAAAAGGCACTTGGCATCGTGTGAAATCAGAGCTGTATTTAGAGTGTGAGATGGAGGGAGGGTGGCTGGAAGCACTAATTACAGATCTGTGGAGTTGGACAGGAAGAGCGATCTCACAAGGCCAATCAGAGAGTCTGGCTGGGTCCACAGGCACCTGCTGGCAAACACACACACACACACACACACCCTGTCTCTTCTGTCCTAGACCCACTAGAGAGCAAACACACCAAAGAGATCCCAGCCTCCCAGTGGAAGTCATGCATCTGTTTAAACAACCACAACACACCAGCTCAGCAGAGCAGATCTGTGTGCCTTTACACAGATCATAGTGTTATCTTAGGCCACAGTATGAACAGCCCTGTTTGAACAAATAACAAGCTCTGCTGACGTTTTTGCCAATGTAGTGGTAGCCAATTAGCCCATCCCCTCCGATAGGAGTCTAACCATCACTTTGCACTGTCCCTGACTCTAGGAGGGTGAAGACGAGCACAAGCCTCCTCCGCAGTGTGTGATGCAGCCACCTCCTCTTTTCTAATTACCGCTGATACACCATCACTGGGGAGCCAACACGCTCAGAGGAAAGCAGAAAGATTCCCAGCTCTAAATGGACCAATCAGTAGACAGCTGAGCAAGCGGACATTACAATGTGTGAGTGATGGGGAGAGAGAGAGCGCCATCTACCTGCCCAGAGAGAGCACTGCCAATTTTTGCTCTCTTGGGCTCCGGTTGTTGATGGCAAACAGCATGACCGGGATTCACACTCACGATCCTCTGATCATAGTGTCTTAGTCTGGGGGGGGGGCAGCTCTGCTAATTTTTAAGACAAAATAACTTCCTCTATAAGCTGAAAATTTAAATATTAATACAAATGCACATTTTACTGTATACATAAAAAAATAAACCCAGATTTTTTTGTGCATTAAACTGTGAGGATGTGTGACTTGAACAGAGGCATTCAAACATTTGCACACCACTGTACCTACAGCATGATGCAATATATGTTAAATTACATATGACTGTATGCAGCAAGAGGATGCAAAACATAAGCTGCATTCTACTGAGTATATAAAATATAATTATATAATAATTAAAAAGAATAAATTAATTCACAGCACACTGAATGACATCATTACATTACATAGAGCAGTAACTCGGCTTCCTGCATAATTACCTGATAAAACACACCTGACACCTCAAAAGGATCATGTGACACACACTATATGTCCACATGTTTGTGGATACCCCATCTAATGAATGCCTTCAGCTACTTTAAGCTGCACCCACTGCTAATACAGATGTACACACAGCATGTCTAGTCCCTTTGGAGAAGTACTACCAAAAGAATAAGACTCTGGAGCAGATAACCATGAACCTATTGGCATCATGTCTAAAGCTACGTGTGGGGTAGACGGGTATAAAGCCCCCCCAGCATTAAGCTATGGAGCTGTGTTCTGATGATGGTGCCCCATCCAGTACTTTTGGGATGAGTTGAGGGTGATGATCTTTTAACATCCTGACCTCACTAACACTCTCGTCACTGAATGCAATCAAATCCTCACAGCAATGCTCCAAAATCTAGCAGAAAGTGGACAGTACTCCAACAAAAGTATGATAATCGCTTTAATTTCAGAAAAAACAGTCAATGAGCAGGTGTCCCAGTACTTTTAGTCACTTACAAAAATGTTCCCTTTAATGCCTTATCCAAAAATGTTAATTTATGCATCCAAATTTTCTTCAAAATACTGTTCAAACACTAATCACAACGCCGGTATTGTGACTTAAGTGTTTTCTACAACAATTCTGAAGGATTTTCAGTAACAATACGTCATTAAATTGCCTCTAGTTTTATGTGCTGTTTGGCTAAAAAGCCTCTAGATGTCATTTTAATGCAGAAAATGGAAAAAAAAGGTGTTAAGAGGTTAAAAAATGAGTCGAGTGTTATGTTACATGACTACCAAAAACACCAAAGTGCTACTGAACGTGATCCCTAATGCTAAAGAGCATGAAACTCCACAAAGTGTAACCATCCCCCTCAGATGTTCTGAGCTTACCCATCCCTGGGGGATCTCAGGTGTGGCTTTGTTAATCAGGTTTAATGTACGCTAGCACGCTCCCCCTCCCTGCTCGTCTCACTCCAGCGCACTGATGACAGCTCTGGCACAGACATACACTCGCTCACACTCGCTCTAAAACACAAGCACGCATGCAGACGCACCTGCTCCCGTCAAGCAGGCCGGATGCTGCACGGGTAACTGTTTACTCTGTGTGCCAATTAATTAAACAAACTCTGGTTGACAGTTCCATCTATGCCCCCATCTGCCCTGCCCCCGTCAACAGCAGAGCAGCATCCCCTCTGCACCTCCAGAGGAAAACCCTGCGCTACCACACAGGACCGGCGCACGGGGGAAAAGCCTGTTTGTTCTCCGACTCCCCAAAGCCTTCAAACAATGTAAGTGTATCCTTTAAGGCACATCATGGTCTCTTAAGGTTCAGCTGTATACACTGGAGGGTCACTGCTTCCACTTTTCCAGAGAATAAAGAAAGCATATGTGTAACGTTTTTTTAAAGAAAAAAATGTAAATAATTGTAGAGACAGAACATGCAGGATGAACAAACTTCAAAAGAATGACCGCAGAATCTGTTACAAATCCATCCTGTAAATAAAAGCACTGAGACATACCCCTGAAGGTACCACACCAATGACAGGAGAGCTGCTAGCTGAGTGATGGTCCATGACCTCGTTTTGTATGAGTATCTCCAACAACTGGAATGTGATGAAACAGTTCGTCCATGTTTATAACTTCACTCAAAATTGTATACCGTTTTATTTTTAGGGCTGTAGAAGTTAACATGATCTCAATTTAACGCAATTTTAAAAAATAGTGCCGTTAACGCAAATTATGTCCCTGCGAGTCATCCGTAGTTCATGCTGAGACTTGACCGTGGCATCATTAAAAGTAGAGGAGTAAAGTTTGCCTTTTAAAATAATCTTTATTGACATTTAAAAAATATATATATTTCTAAGTTTTTGCTAATTTTGATCCCCTTCCCAATGTAGTAGTAGTCAATTAGCCCATCCCCTCTGTTAGGACTCTCCCCATCACTCTGCACTGTCCCTGACTCTAGGAGGGTGAAGTCAAGCACAAGTCTCCTCCGCTGCGTGTGATGCAGCCACCACCTCTTTTTGAACTACCGCTGATACACCGTCACTGGGGAGCCAACGCGCTCGGAGGAAAGCGCAGGATTCCCAGCTCTGAATGGACCAATCAGTAGACAGCGGACATTGCAATGTGAGAGTGATGGAGAGAGAGAGAGAGCGTCATCTACCCACCCAGAGAGAGCACTGCCAATTTTTGCTCTCTTGTGCCCCGGCTGTTGATGACAAATAGCATGACCAGGATTCGAACTCACGCTTTATTGACATTTTTTACTATACAGTAGAACTTTGACTTATGAGCTTTTTCGGTTGCTGCTCCAAAATTATGGAACGATCTACCTGTGCATATTAGACAGGCATCTTCTTTGACGGTTTTCAAAACTAATCTTAAAACCCATTTTTATTCATTAGCTTTTAATGTGTAATGTTTAATGATTGTTTTCCTTGTTTTATATATTTTATATTTTTAGCAGTTTTGCTATCGCAACTGTTTAAATTGTCTTATATTTGTAACTATCTGTTGTACAGCACTTTGTGTCAGCTGGTGCTTTAAAATAAAAGTGCTTTATAAATAAAGTTGAGTTGAGTTTACTTTGTTCCGTGATGGAGATCATATCTCAGTGTGCTCGTATATCAAAATATATTTAAACATTAAGTGTTTTTAAATAAGAAAATGTACTTTATAATTAACTAATAATGTATAAAAGGTGGACAGTACTCCAACAAAATCAGGTTAATTTCAGAAGAAACAATAAGGTATAAAAACAATAATACATAAAAGAGAATATAAAAGAAATAAACTGGTTTATTAAGTGTAATTACATTAAAGATCAGACGATCTTTATCAGTGACGTTTGTTTCAATGAAATTCTGTCCAAAGAGCTTTGTTTCTTCCTCCATTTCAAAATGTTTACAAAATGAGTGAGATATGTTTGTTTACACAGAGAGAAGGCACCACTTCTTCTTCTCTGCAGTTTAAGCAGTGATCTCTGCACTCACGCTCGCTAGTGACTCCTACTGGAAGGTGGCGGAATCACTCGAGATTAAATGTTTTAATCGTTTGACAGCCCATTTATTTTAGATTAATTTAATATCAAGTTCACATCATCCCACTACAAACTGTTACTTGTGTAATATTGTTTATTAAAATAAACCTGGTACGTCCTTCACCCGTTTGTACAGCAGAAAATAGAATAATTAGGGTTTTGTATTTTAGCTGTCTTATTAAAGTAACGTGATCTTTAATACAGTCACACGTATGAACATAAATGTGTTTTAACAGTCAAAAATATTAATTTCTTTCGTTAATTACAATTCTGAACAAATACATGCACAATGTCGTCATTTTAGCTTCTGCTACTCTGAACCAATCTTCCAGAAATCAAAAGTAAGCAGTTAATGAGGAGCTGCACTGAATTTAACAACGGCAGCAGAAACTGAAGCAGCACCGCAGATCTGCAGCTCTGGCAGGTTTACTGCTGCTTCCTTTTTACACTTTGGATGTGTAACTTTAACCATTAACAACCACTCTGCATCACAAACACTAACACTTATGGTTCACTGAGTCTAACACTTCCCCTTAAAATGCATACACAAACATCTACACTAAGAGGTTTTGTACTTCATGAGGTTAAACATAAGAATGTATTTAACTACTTAAAAATTACAGGTCACGAGTAGCTCGGCGGACTAAGACACCGACACTAACATCAGAGTTCGGCAGCCGGGGCCTGAGAGAGCAAAATTAGCTGTGCTCTGTCTGCATGGGCAGATGGCGCTCTCTCCTCATCAATACAGTGGTAACCCTACTTACGAGCATCCCTACTAACGAGTATTCCAGGTAACGAGTCGAGATCTTGGAATATTTTTGTTCCAGATAACAAGTAAAATTCCAAGTAACGAGTAGCGTAAATTTGTTCAATTATGCCAACCGCTAGGGGTGCGGGGGTCGTAGCATCCCCTAGATGCTACCGTAGAAGAGGTCAGTCATTACCTTTGACCGCTGTCCAGTGAAAGTGAAAGTGCTAGTGAAAGTGACACAAAGACAGCAAAAGGTAGTAAACATGAAAGTTAGATACATTTTACTTTTACTTTTCATATGATAAGTGTAACCATGTCATACACGTACGCCCGTCCTCCTGTCCTCCTTAGCCGCCAGCCTACACGAGCGCCGTCATCGTCTCGTTTATGTTTTAAAAACCCATATAAACACATTATTTATCATATTAAAGTATACTGTATATTGGCCGGCTGACACGGATTAATCAGTTTTACATGTATTCTTATGGGGAAAATGCATCCAGCTAACGAGCAAACCAGCTAACGAGCTCGGCTCCTGTACAGATTAAACTCGTAAGTAGGGTTACCACTGTACTAAGTAATGTCATCTGGCTCAGGTGTCTGTTAGCTGATGTATCAGAGCTGCGTTTTCCTCCGAGCGTGTTGGCTGCGCAGTGACGATGCATCAGCAGCAGGACTTCACATGTATCGAGGGAGGCTGTGCGAGTCTTCACCCTCCTAGAGTCAGGAACATTACAAATGATTGGGAGAGTCCTAGCAATTAGGGGGGTTGATTGGCTACCACTACAATGGGGGGTAAAAAAATGTGGTTTATTTTAGAATAAGCCTTTTGACAGGCAGAGTACATGTTTAATGATTGTTCCAGTGATCACGTTAACGGTTAACGTTTCTTTTCTTTCTCTACATTCCTATTGTTCTAAGCCTCCCTCCTACTAACAACTTGCTCCAGTGCATGTCATGCCAGTCACAGCATCCCCTAAAAGCTGTCATTCACTCAGCATCATTTAGCAGCTCAATGCATCTGGACTTGAACACTAACGACTTGACTTTGTGGCCCAGTAGACTCCTAAATTGGCAACTACACCCATCCCACTGCAATGCAGGACTAATTTAATTCTCCTGGACCTCCGACCATGGATGGCTGACGGCACCGCAGGGACTCTAAAACGGGTCTCAGAGGTTTTGTTTGTCCAACCTGAGCCTCCTCTTGAGCTGCAGACTGTCGTGGATGATCCTTTTCACAAACTCCAGCTCGCCGCCCTCAGCCATAATCTCAGTCACTCCCCCCGTGTTGACAGAGCTGGGCGGGGGTCTGCGGGAGCTCCTCGAGTTCACCCCCTGATGGAGCAAAGAAAGCAGAGTCAGAAAGAAAGAACAGAACAGGACAGACATTATCAGCAGCCACAGCAGCTCACTGTGCAATGACGGGTTTGATGTGCTATGTTATTAAAATATCTGGACACGGTGGGGGAACAGCCGACACCAGACAATATGAAAATGATCAGATGCTTTGAATCGTTTTCACATGAGCCTCAGATCAGAGTAACCGTGATTATGTGGGATGTTTGCTCGATTCTAAATGCCTCGTTACCAAATCACGATACTGAAAGACCCATCAATACATACAGTATAATTCTTCACATTTACGACTATTATTGATTTATTTATTTGCCAAATTTGATCCCCTTCCCAATGTAGTAGTAGTAGCCAATTAACCAATCTCATCCACTAGGGGGGGCTCTCCCCATCACTTTGCACTGTCCCTGACTCTAGGAGGGTGAAGACAAGCACAAGCCTCCTCCATTGCGTGTGATGCAGCTACCACCTCTTTTCTAACTACCACTGATACACCGTCACTGGGGAGCCAACGCGTTCGGAGGAAAGCGCAGTATCCCCAGCTCCGATGGACCAATCAGTAGACGCCTGAGTCGGCGGACATTGCAATGTGAGAGTGATAGGAAGAGAGAGCGCCATCTACCTGCCCAGAGAGGGCACTGCCAATTTTTGCTCTCTTGGGCTCCGGCTGTTGATGGCAAACAGCATGACCGGGATTCAAACTCGCGACCCTCTGATCATAGTGTCAGCATCTTAGCCTGCTGAGCCACTCGGGGTCCCTACGACTATAATTTTTAACCTGAGACCCACTCACCCACCAAGACATGAAGTAGATATTAGGGGTGTAAAAATAACCGATTTGAGTCTGAAGACCAATTTTGACTTAAACGATGTGAGTGCATCGGTACATGGACCCCTGAATCGGTCTATTTGTAAAGTGAACCGGCCGATGGCCCGATTCAAGAGTTGTCAATTGGTTTCATGTGATATGCTTCAGCTGCACTCTCCCTCCCTCCCTCCATCCCCCTCCCCTCTCTCTCTCTCTCGCTCTCTCTCACGAACTGTCGCGATATTCGTCACAGTCACGTTTGATAGACAAACGTGTCCGACGCACATATATACTGTAGCTTAAAATCTAAAGTTTAGAAGTAGTTCGGTCTTTAAATGAAGAACGGAGAACATTTGGTGAGACGACATGGTGAAAGTGGTGATGAGGACGCTAGCACCATTAGCCCAAAGACACGGCAGGACAAACACAGAAAAACAGGACTTCAGCCAAAACTCGACCACAACTCAGCTAGAGCCAAAGTAATAACGGCTTCAGTAGCCCGGTTCACTGTCAAAGACTTAAGACCATACTGTGTGGTGGAGAATGAGGGCTTTGGGGACTTGTTTAAAACATTGGAGCACCGGTACCACATCCCAACGCCACAGTGTTTTACTGTTTCTGACTTCACATGTCAAATACAACTTTACTAGTTCTCTAGTGTTTCATTAATCTGTCTGAATACAAAAACACATTTTTAGTAATAACATGTTGACTCAATGTAAAATTATCTATTTTAAACAAGTAACTTGTATTATTTCTTACCCTATTATACTGAACCCAATCGTATCGAAATCATACTGAATCTAATCGAACCAAATCAAATCGGTCCAATTTAAAATAAATCGTTTCTGAATCGTATCGTACCACATGAATCGAGATACATATCGGATCGTCATTTATTGGACAGATACACACCCCTAATAGATATGCTCAGAAATTCAGATGTATTGTGTTCTGAATAAAAGACAATAGTCTGAGAGGTCTATAGTCATGTTTATCAGAAGAACACAGGACTACGTGATCTGAGAATGCAGTCCCACATCAAAAAAAGAGAATATTGTGAAAAAGTTGCTCATGAATTAATTAAAAAGGTGTATATATATATAAATAAACACACAAGACCAGATCCCTAAATCCATAAAGTCAAATAATTAAAAATTTTAATTGACAGCTCGAGTTACCTACTATTCCAACAGCTTTAAAATATGTCTTTATGTGTATTGAATATAAAACCTTTAACACTTTGGATTAAATTATGAACAGTGATAAACTTTTTCACCATTATTCTACTTTTTGTAGATGCACCAGTACAGTGTAGTACCTTAGCTTCTAACTGGTTAGCGAAGAAAGGAGGATTACACATGCAGAAGTCATAGACAATAGACTCCTCCTTTAATGCATCCATCAACAAGGTCTTCTGAGGTACCTTCACCACTGCAACACACACACACAAAACAAAACGGTCAAACTGCATGCACAGAGGATCAAATCTCTCTCACACACACACACACGCACACGCGCACACACACACCTTTAATGAGGTCTGCCATGTTGTTTTGTTCAACGTTCTTCTTGGCGTAATTATAACAGATGTCATCCACCTCTGTGGCCAGAAAGTGCCAGCCATTCATTGAGGCTCCCAGCAGGGGGTATATACAGGAGGCACCAGTACCTACACAGGACAAAGAGAGATTATGTACGGGCCCTGCCCAGACCTGTTGTCATCTCATACTGTTAGATATCAATGTTTCATTAGGTACACAGCACTTAAGTGTAAATACAATACAGAAACCATAGAAGGCTGCTTACATGACACCGTTTCACTGAAACAATAAAAACTGACTAGTGACAAATTACACATTTACTGATGTAATCTAACTTTAATGACACACAACACAGTGTGACTACAGCCAAATAAAACTGACAAATAGGATTTTGTGATTATTTTATACATATTTTATAAAATTAGGAATATTTTTTGCATTTTACAGTATCTTATATAAATATACATATATATATACACACACACGCACACACACACACACATATATATATATATATATATATATATATATATATATATATATATATATATATATATAT